>CAUYPO010111542.1:0-27624 GCA_963574435.1 Cheirogaleus major
TGCTGAGTCATACGGTAACTCTTGTTTTAACTTTTTAGGGAACTGCTGAACTGTTTTCCATAGTAGCTACACCATTTTACACTCCCACCAGCAATGTATGAGAGTTCCAATCTGTCCACATCTTCTCGCTTATTTTCCATTACAATTTAATTTTAATGTTACAGTTTAACAACCAGTTGGCAAAATACTTCGGAATTGAGCAATCTACTCTCACAGGCTGCTCTGAGCCAGCTCTGGTATGCCACTGCATGTAGCCCACAAAAGAAAATCCCACCACCTTCTTGTTAGTCTGTTCCACTTCATTTTGCTGGCTACAGCAATACTAACAGATTCGAATTTCCTTTTCCTTACATCCTTTCTATAGATGACTGAAGCAAAAGATGTCAGGTTCCCTTCTCTTTGGGAATCAAGACAATTTTTGACTGCTGGAGAATCACAAGGTTTTCAGCTCCCATCAAGCACTCTAGGCAGAACAGGGTGTTTCCCTCCTACATTTGTGTTGAGAAACAAAAATAAACCCAAAATGTATCTTCCTGACACCCAGATGTATCTTCTGGATAAGCTCTCAAGCAGTTGCTTCAACAGGGCAAACAGCTGTGGTCTGTTTCAACATAATTTGATGTAATCAGGGTTAATTTTGATGATGTAGTAACTCTGAAGACTTTTTAAACTGGATTACTGTTGGGTCAACATCATGTGGCATTACATTTAGTGGCTGAAACAAAAGCCAGAATTAAAACAGCTTCCCCTCAGCCCCCTTCTAAATGACAGCCCCGCTGGGAATAGAAGTTATGAGGCACATTTAACACAATTAACTAAAAAAGGAACATAGATGCAGTCAAATTACATGTAAGCATCTCCATGGTCCAGTGTCAGCTCAGAATAAGAGCTGGATACTTACTTGTTGTTGTTTTCTTTTCCTAGAGTGGTTAGAAATATGTTGGCAGCAATCATTACAATTTAATATTTTCACAACATTCTAGGAAAAAGCCCTAAGATTTTCCTCTGAAATTTTCCTGAACCAGACAAATGATGATTTTAGCAGTTCACAGTACTCCTCTATTTTCCATGCATGTCTTCAAAATGATTATTTTAAGTGAGCACTGAATTCATGGTGTGGCATACCAGGGTTGAAAGAAAGTGGTATACAAAGCCCTGCACACATTTGGAACTGTTTCTGAAGAGCAAAGTCCTTATCTTACTCTCATTAATTTGGCCATTATTGTTTATGGCCAGTCCAATAGTAGGGTCAGGGCTACTAGAGGCATGCACATTTTAAAATTTAGTTTCTTACAGTTTTTAGTTGTGGCTAGTCTGAAACACAGCTAAAGTCCATGACAAAAACCATTCTTAATACAGTTCTGGAAAGCAGAGTCTTCAAAAATAGATGGTTTGGGAAGCTGCCAAATGTGTTAGTTCTTCAAAATCTTTTTAATCCAATTGTATGGTTCCAAAAAGGTCTGACATGTGTCCAGTCTCTTGTAAATAAGCCCCCATTCATTTGCTTTCTGTTTTTTGTGGCTCAAAATATCAAGAAACTTGAAAAGCAAAGAAACCACTTACCCTCCTACTGCATCTTATTTTATCAGGAATTCTCCATCTAAATAATTTCCTGATTAACATATTCTGGGATAATATGTAGGTGTAACTAAAAAGGTAATGAGACTAAAAAAATAAGTAATGTGAATTCTTTCTATAAGTCAGACGGTATATTAATTTGGCTTCTTTTAGTCATTTCAAACTCATAATACTCATTTCAAACTCACTCAAGCTCAAAGGGGAATTTATGTAAGAAAGTGGGTATATCCCATGGAACTCAAGAAAAAGTTGAATCCTCGGGAAGAGTAGCAACCAGGGAATAAACATGGAAAAAACTGGGCAGCCAGTTTGTGTGTGTGTGTGTCTCTGTGTCTCTCTTCAGGCCATATGGTTTTTCACTTCTGAACATTTGCCTTCATTTCTTTCTCTCTGCAGACTGCTTCCCCTGTCTCTTGAGGCACATGGTTGCCCTACAGCTCCTAATTTTATTCATATATGTTCCTGGTTCAAGTAATCAGTCCAGACTCTCTAGTGTTCTCAACACCAATTTTTCAAGAGAAAATGAGACTGATACTGGTCAGGTGTCCACCCCTAGTGCAATCAGCAAGAGAAGCGCAGGCCCCCAATATGTCTGATAGGGACCCACTGACTAAGACAGGGATGGGGGAATTCTCAGAGTAAGGATAGGTTTGATAATTGAGTAGACACCTTGAAAGGTGTTTTAATAGATATATGGAAATCAGTCTTGTTTGTTTCAGGACATACCCAGTATCTATCCCTTGAAATTTCAAATACACTTAGCAAAACATATATTTCTATTCAAATACAAAATATTTATATTCAAATACATTAGGAGTGGTTACTTATGCACATGTTATTCAAATCTCAGTAGGGATTTTCTGAGAAGCTACTACATCAAGTTCAGTATAGGAATACTAAGATAAAGAAGACCAGGTTCTTAAGAATTTGAGGACCTTTCTGGGGAGTGAAATATGCAGATATCTTCAGTAGCATGTGGTCAATATTATAATAGAGTTATGTTTAAAGTACTGTGGGGGCACAGAGAAATCATCAACCAACTGTATGGAGACTAAAACTGCAAGAAGTTAGGTCTTAACTTGTTTTTGGGTACCCCACAGATAGGTGCAGAGTAGGCATTAATTAATATTTGTTGAATCAGATGACATAAGTAGTAGCTACTTCAATTTGGAGGCAATAAACTCATCTAGATTTAGAGAGCACGGTAGGGAAAACCAGTAACTGAAAATCTGAGCAACTTCAACTAAATTCATCTGAGTCTTCCTTCTGACTTTCTTTCTCTCAACTGAATACATTCATTAAACCATATTTACTGAGCACTTACTGTGCACAAGACACGTGGCTGGGTGCTGGGGATATAATGATGAACAGTGTGAGACAGTCTTTAGAAGAAGTCCACTAAGTCACTGTATTCCAGAAGAAATGCTACGAAAGATGCCCTAGAAATCACTCTCAGTAACAGAGATCATAAAGATAGCTTACTAGCTAGACTCACTATTTCTTTTGATTCCTGCCTCTTGGTCCTATGTTCAGGGAATGGCTCCAGACTTGGATTTGTGCTGAAAGAGTTAGTTTAAAAATTTGTGAAATATTTCAGACACATAAAGAGGAAAAAGCCAGTTTTGGGAATTTTTTAAAGGAATATTTCCCTTTAGTCTGATGGATATATTCATTCTCCCACTTCATGCCCTTTTTTGGGGTCACCTCAATGATTAATTCAACAATTTTTTAATGAGTGCCCACTATGTGCGAGACACTCTGCAAGGTACTACAGATAAAAAGATGAATGAGCTCTTATCTCTGCTGTTGCGGAGCTCACATTCTGGCAGAGAAAACAAATGGCAGCATAAGACAACCAGCATTTGCATAAGGTACTGAGGGATCATAAGGAAAGGAGGTCTGGAAGCCACTGTCCAACCCTTGGTTTCCAGAAGTACAAGTAATATACACACTAACACATGAAAACGTAGAAATCTGAGCTGCATTTTGGAGTGTCACCACTCTTGCAATAAAGCCTGACAGCCTCAGACAACAGTGTGGTTACAGCTGTTCATTTTTTGATTCTCAGTGACTAAAAGGTGACAGGTATGTAGCCTGAGAAGGTCACTGAAGCCCATTTACAGGCATGTGGAGACAAGCAATGCTGAGTCAGGGTGCAGGGTACACCCCAACTATATGGGTAGGACAGGCATTTGAGCATGCGGACTTTTAAAAATTTCTGTTGAGAGCTGCTAACGCATTGGGGAAAATAAGCAATCAAGAACTAAACGACAGCGAAACATGAAGACGTAAACATTTCCATAGGATTTTTTTGTGATTGTTGATCAATGAACAGCCCACTCTTAAATTAATCAGTGTAAATTAGTACTTACTAAACTATATATAAGTTGCTGTTTTCAATAAAATTGATGTATCTGGTTGGGGGAGGGGTGGAGAAAGGAAGGGAAGCACCTGGATGTTACATTACTAGGCACAGGAGGAATCAGAGTGGGAGAGAGACGTATGCATGGAGAGAAGAAAACATGGGAGAGGTCATGGAGAAAGAAGGAGGGAGGAAAAGAGATAAAGATTGAGAGGTGTGGTAGTCTCTACACTGCATGGGTTCCCAGGGGCATCACTGCAGGCTGGCTTTTCCATCCTTGGTATAGAGGCATAAAAACCAGCTCACACATGCAGAGAGAACACAGTATCTTCTTCAGTGAGCAGGAGATTTGTATAATTGTTACTCATCTTTTACTGTAAAAATATTACAACTTCACTGGAGCTTTCTCATAGTGCAGAATTAAACCACCTGCATCAGAATTATTTGGGGTGACTGACAAGACTGTATGGCACAGGAGTCCCTGAGATGAGGGAGCATTTCTGTATTCACAGGATCTAGCACTGGGCTTGGCATAGTGAGAGCTCAATAAAAGTTTACTGAACTGAAACAAATATACCTAAGAGTCTTTAAAGAAAAAGTCACTTAATTCGACTGACCTGTAAGAGCTGATTTCATTTTTTCCATATTCTGGTTTATGTACATAACTTTTACACTATAGTAACTATAAACTTACCATTTTAATTCTGTTTAAATTTTTAATATATTTTCTCTTACGATTTTTAATTCCTATAAAATATTTCATTCAACATGTGTAAGTATCTTAGTTCATATAGATTTCTTGAGTTTTGAAAAGGTTTCCTTAGAAGCCCTGACATTTCTGCAGTGCTTTTCAGTTTATGAAACCCTTTCACACAATCTCTACTGCTTTTACAACACTCTGGAAGATGAGCATTATCCTCATTTTACAGATGGGTATACAGACTCAGAGAGGACATTACTTGCTCAAGGTTCCACAGTTAGTAAGTGGAATGTCAGACTTAAACCAGGGTCTTCTCCCTCTACGACTAACACCCTTCCAAGACACCAAATACTCAGCATTTTCTAGCAGGAATCTGACTCAAAAGTTTCCTGATGCAAAAATCTGTAATTTGATATGTGGAAATTACATTTCAAGAGATCATTGTCCAGCTACATCCTAACTGTGTAAGTATCAGCTCCTGTCTTTTGGGGTACTGCAAATAAAACGCATATATTAGTGGAAATCCTCACTGAAAGAACTTACTGTTCTTCAACAATACCTCATGCTGTCTGTGTATGACCCAAGCCCATTTGTGCAATCCTCAAATGAAGGGGGTTGGGACTATCCCTGAACACCCTGAAACTGTAATTAAGATTCTTCAGCAGTATTATGTATACAGGAAGTGGAACAACTGCAACAGGCTGTAAGGAAGATAGGAAGGAGGCATTGGAAATTTTAATGCTCTTCTACTATTAAGACTGGCATCACAGAATACTTGGGCGGCAGCTGAGTGAACAGGGGAGGGAAGCTTTCATCTCCCAACAGAAAGGCCCCTTTTAAAGATACTACCTGATGAATAACCTAAGAGGTGCAGCACTTCAGGGAAAGGACAAATTGTCCAACTGAACAGTTACAGAGGTTCCACATTGGAGAATACAACGCTGGGGAGAAGAAAGAGTTGCTGTGTTTCTAATTTATTACATTTGCATCATACACAGAGGCAAGTTTCATCACTATCAGGTAGAATTTGTAATAACCAGAGGTCTCTTGAGGACAGGAAAAGTTCTCTATTAAGGTAGTAAGTTCCTATTCACTTTAGAGACAGTGGGTAAACTACTAGGAATTGGGAGAAATTCAGAGAGCGTTAGTTTATACCTCATAGATAGGGAAAGGGACATGATTTTTAATGAGAGATTTTTTAAAACTAGGATCCTGGGAAAACAGCAAACCAGCAATTCTTGTTGAGCCAGTGTGCAGAGAAAGTTATGAGTCAAAGAGTCACAGATGTAAATGGCTCAGGTTCTGCAAAATACAGTTCTAGCTGTGTACATGTGTACTTGTAGCATTAAAATCTTTCCTAGGCAAGCCCGCCAAGTTTCTATTCTCAGAGTACCATCTTGAAAAATCAAAGAACTATTATTTTGGGGAGGATATTAATAATTCCCATCAAAATTTTTTCATCTAACTTTCTATGTACAAATTCTAGGATGATCCTAAGAGGAAGAAGGTAGGGCAAATATGAGTATAAACTGATAAAAAAAACCAAAAACCTGAGATATAGTAAGATAAGTAGATTGCTGGGTCTAGGATTCTTTATCACATTTTTAATGTTTCTCTTTACTAGAATGTATCTGAATCAATTCTCATCTTTCTTCACATTTTTCAGTCCCTTCTCTCTGAGCAGAAAAAGGAAACGAAACAAAGTCCAAAATATATTGTCTTATGAACTAAGAAAACTAAAAATTTTATAAACTGTTAAGCAATGTCCAAATAATAGTCATTACTAATTATGAACAGTAAAGGTGTAGCAGAAAGTTATTTAAGAGTCACAAGCTATGTTAATTGAATGATCAGTTGCCTGAATGACAGTTTAAGAACCACCTAAACTCTTCATGGCTTCTTTATAAAGGTCTCCCAGAAACACATACCCAGTGTGCTAATAATGGCTGTAAATTCACTAGACTCCAAACCAAACTCTGCACAAGAGCTAACTGGAGCGCTAGCTGATCAGAGGTCAATCTAGGGCTCCTGGCAACAGAATGTCCAGGTTCAGCGAGGGGTGTTGACCATAACCTAATAAGAGACTGCCTTATGGAAGTTCTACTGAATCATTTCAGTACAGAGTAAGGTTGCTTTTTGCCTTTTTTAAAAAAAACTTTTCTATCTTTTAATTGGAAGATAAAGTGGGAATGAATTACAATTACATATTATGCTCACCTGTTTTCTTTTTATTATACATACTTTAGATTGCAGACTGAATACAAATATTGATCAGAAGCCAAAACACCCCACACATTTCTTACCAAATCAACCCAGGCCAATCTATCTTTCAACTATACATTTTTATGTTCTTGCCTCACCACTTACTAAAATAAATATACGAGCAAATAGCAATCCAATCCAAATAAGCATCTTTCATCTATAATTATCTGAAGTAAGAGATTTAAAAATGGGTAGAGTTAATCCATCTCACCAATTGCATCTTCAATGCCTGTTTAGTCATGCTTGAATGTCTAGATTCAATTTATAGAGAATATGAATATATAACATTGTAAAGGGAGGCTTCTGGCAGATCCTGTCTGACAGGGACAAAAGGTCAAACAGTTCCTTTGCTGTTCTGTGACAGTTAAAGAGTCTCTGGGCGGGGTCAGAGGGTGGGAGAGTTATGTCTAGATCTGGAATGGATCACTCACACAATTAAGTTCTTGTCAGAGCAAAAAACATGACAGCACAACTTTCCCCAGGCAAGAGGACAGCCAGATGGAAAATAACTCTTTTTCTCCACTTATCTCAAAATTAGAAATGAGAATGGAATTAAATGATGGAAAAAACATTTCTAAGTTTTAGAATACACTCTACTTGGGTTGCTGGGGTTACTATTTTGAGGTGATGTTTAGAAATCTTGGAAAAATGGAGTCTGGTTTTTTCCTCATAGGAAACTGGTTATCAAGTTATAAACTAACTCACCTTCACATCACTTTTTTCTTTTCTTTTTTTAAGAGACAGGGTCTCACTCTGTCACCCAGTGGCATGATCAAAGCTCACTGTAACCTCGAACTCCTGGGCTCAAGTAATTCTCCTGCCTCAGCCTCCCAAAGTGCTGGTTTTACAGGTGTGAGCCACTGCACCCCACCTCACATCACCTTTTAACTCACAAACTGAGCACTATAAGATAATGATTATAGCATAGACAGTACTCAACTATTGAATCCATACTTTTATTCATTATACATAGACTTATACAATGCTGTTTGCATGTAGAACTTAGATATTCATATACCAGCTAATGAGCAGATATTTAAAATTTTTTCCTGTTAATGTTGCCTGCAAGCATCAGTTTTAGCATTTTCATCATCTTTGTCTGACCTGAGTGTTTGTTTTTGTTCAATTATTGGTAAAACAGAAGTATTGAGCCAAAGATGGAAATGATTAGGCTTGCTTTAGGTGGCAGATATTTGGCTTTAACCAGATACTCATTGTGTGGAAAAGGAAAAGAATGAATAAATAAGTCTGAAGTTTTGGAATTATACTGCTGAAGACCATCAAAAAGGCAAGAAAAACAATATATGTTTGATGCCTTGAGAAGGACCTTTCCCCACTCCACGTACATTGAACAGACTTGAGTCCGTTGTTCAACGTTCGTATAGTGATTTGACTTCACTACACACTTTTTGAGACTTATGTGTTATCTAAAGGTTAGACTCTAAACCAATTAATAATATTAGTGACTATGTTTAGCACAGATTCACAGAAGATTAAGAGACAGAAGGATCCTTGAAGCTTTTATCTACTTCAAAATGATAGTTCTACAAATGAAAAAACCGGGGCCTGCAACGGTTATTTTACTTGCCTAATGCCCTATAGCTAAATGCATGGTGGTGCTAGGTCCAGAACCTGGGATTTCTCTAACTCTGCATTCTTTCCATCACCGTAATTTTGGATGCCCTACCATCATGTTAACATTACAAGTCTATCCAGTTTCTCAAAAATCAGGGGAGGCATGATTCCTGATAGCCTTGTGGTATGGTTTGGATGTTTGACCCCTTTAAATCTCATATTGAAATTTGATCCCCAGTGTTGGAGGCAGGGCCTGGTTTGGGTCATGGAGACAGATCCCTCATAAATGGCTTGCTGCCCTCATTCCGACAATGAGTGAGTTCTCACTTTATTAATTCACATGAGAGCCGGTTCTTTAAAAGAGCCTGGTACCACTTGCTCTCTGTATTGCTCCTTTCTCTTGCCATGTGACATAGCCACTCTCCCTTTGCCTTTTGCCTTGATTGGAAGCTCCTTGAAGCCCTCACCAGAAGCAGATGCTGGTGCCATGCTTGTACAACCTGTAGAACCATGAGCCAAATAAACCTCTTTTCTTTATAAATTACCCAGGCTCAGGTATTTTCTTTACAGGAACACAAATGGACTAATATACCTTGGAAACTGTAGTGCCTCCAGGTTCTGGTTCTGTGAATGTCTGTGATCCTTGCTCCCCAAAATTAATATGGTATCAAGAAAAACTTGAATGCCAAATCAATATTGGCTGATCCTGCAGATGATTTAAAATGGTTTCTGTATTTTATCTTCCAAGTCTATGGTTAAATATTACTTTTTCAGAGATGCCTTCCATAGCAAGCTTACCTATGCTTGTCCTGTTCTTTATAGCACATATCATATTCTGAAATAATACATTAATTTACTTATGAAGTATCTTTTCCAACATGTTATAAATTTCGTGGAGGCAACTTGTTCCCAACTGTTCACGTAGCACCTAGCACAGTCTTGGCATATAAAAGCAGCTCAAATAATATTTGTTGAATAAACAAATGAATTTCTCTCACTAAATTCATGGTTGAAGCAAGCCTTATAGAAGCCCTAATTATCTCTTTTATCCTGTCCTAAACTTGGTAACTAAACCCAAGCGATTAAAGTTCCAGGGAAGTAGATTTTAGCTCACAAAAGCTACCAGTTAAAAAGATTCAGACATAGAATGAGCAATTTTGTAGGATACTGAGCTCTCTGTCCAGAAGAGGCTGGAAAACCAAGTGTCCAGGTAGATAGGATCTTTCTGCATTAGGTAGAAAGCCAATCTTGAAAACTTCTCAGGTGTCTTCCAACTCTAAGGTTCTGGAGTTTGTTTCTTTTCAGCTGCTTGATTTTGAATTAGGTTAAAACATACATACAAACTTCCTTAGGAAATAACCTAAGAGACGCCAACTAATGAGACTTAAAAAATTGATTATTCAGCAATGTACATCCTTTTACAATTATTTGATACATATGAATTCTACTGAATATACAATTTGCTTTAGGTCCATATAGACTAAAGTGAGTTTTTTAAAAGTTTGTGTAGCATTTCAAACATACACACACACACACACACACACACACAGTTTCATGTAATTATTATATCAACTCTGTAAGGAAAATGATGCTTGAGCTCATGCAGAGTAAGCAGCTTGTCCAAAGTGCTAGAATTTTCAGGTCTCAAACTCCTAATTTGGTGCCCTTCTTACTCTAATAGACCACACTACTTTTTGACTCTAGAATTACCCATCCTTTAGGCTTATCATATTTCCATCTTCATCCTGGATTGAAAATACCTTTCTTCCAAATTTTACTGGGAAAGGACCAAATGGAATTTAAAACTCTAACTTTTTTCTATAGGTATTAATTAAAAATCTATTTTATTGATGATTAAAGAATAAACATCTAATAGAAAATAATTATAACACAAAAGTGATTAAATAATTTAAACAGTGAATGCAATGTTTAGTAAAGCACTGAGAATAAGATGGGCATTTATCACAGGTTAAATGGCGAGGGAGAAAAGATCTAAAAACATTTTATTTTTAGCTACTAGTTGTTTCTTAAAAGTTACACAGGGAAGTGATCTAATGATTAAAGACAAAGTAAAATACACTATTCTCATCCTGTTTTAGAGTTTGAAAGGGCCTTTGAGACCATCTAGTTCAATTTCTTCATTTCTTCTTAATTGAGGTAATAGATTTGAGAGTCCACTTGCTATAAGTACCTCTTCTTGAGGAAGTTCATACTTTCAAGAAATACCCTCAACTTTCTAAGAAAATCATGATCGCTTATATTTTTCATATGTTACATCTCATGGTACGACAATTACATATTGAAACCTGCATTTCTAAAACCCAAACATGCATTCTCCTATATGCATATTTGTGTGCAGTGCCTCTGCAATGGGGTGCTTTTCCTTAACCAATCGTCCAGCTATAAAAGACATGAATGAGTAAACCTTGGAAAAGGGATAACATCTTTGATATTTTCAACTCCCAAGATGCACTGCAGGTAGCGTTCAAATCCCATCCCAAAACCTCCATGTGGCACAGATCCAAATCGACGAAGGTCCAGATACCTGTTTTTTAAAAACAGAGAATCATCACCTATAAATGCTATATGAGATCAGATGTTATGATTAGAATTTTATGTTTCAAAAGTATTTTGCAATCATTTGCTATTGTCCACATCATTGTGGTAGACCAGTCTCTCCCCTCCACAGACAGATGATGGAAACATCAAAGTTAAAGTGATCTCATCTATTCAAGGTTACCCAGACAAACAGCAGTAGATCCTGTCATTCAGTCATGAGCTTTTGGTCATTTGATCCTTTTTAAGCAATTTATGCATTTATGTACAGAAAACTTGTCTCATGAGGCTACAGAAAAATTTCTAATAACTTTACTATTTTCCTGAAATAGTATGAATAGAATGTAGTATGAATAGAATGTCCTGAAAATACATTCCTCTTCTATTTCTTGGTGGGTTAATAATGATGCTTTTTTCCTTACCAAAATCATATTGTTCAATACACAGAGGAGAGTGAAGAGTTTGCTTGATACATTACAAAAAGATATCACCTAGATTAGACTGTAAGCTAAAACAGGGCAGGAATCATGTCTCGCTCAACCTCTTATCTCCAGGGAATGCTTTAGAGTAGGTGCTTCTACATGAATATTTATTGTTTGAAGGCACAAAAACATATTCTTGAATGCTGAAATGAGGAGAAACCTCTAGTTCTCTGCTTTGGGCCTAGTGAAGATGCTCAGAGTCATTTCTCTGGCAGGCTAGACAGCTTCTGAAACCTATCCACTTAAGACCACATGGCTAGAAAAAGGCCAAGCCATTATTAAAACTCAGATTCTAATATACCAGGCATTAGATAAAGTTATTTTAGGAAGGAAAGAGAAAAATGAAAACTATAAATACTTTATTAGGTCATTTGGTGGGGAAATTCTTAAGTTATATAGTATTGATTAAAATAAATTTGGAGTTTCTTGAATGATTTCTAAAATCAGTTCCACAATCAGACTTAAGCACCACAGCTGGTAGTCATTTGGCTCCTCAAGCATAAAGATTGTCTACCACCTATTTCCTCACCATTAATAATAATGGCTACATATATTGGTATTTTAGGGAGTTGACTAAGTACTTTTTGAAATAAAGATGAATTCCAACTAGATGAGCTGTACCAGGTTGAGAGAATAGTATGACAGAGGTATCTAATATAGAACTTCAGATTAGTAAGAACTATACGAAAAAATGGAAGGAACTTATTCTTGACTAATTGAAATGTTTAGTAGCTAAATTAACTTCAGGTTTACAAGGCTTACAGGTTTACAAGGGACAGCCTTTACTTTGATTTAGTAACAAAATAAAATTAAGGGCATACCAAACCATCTGTCATAAACACCTAGAAGATCTCAGCGGCTGCTAGAAGGTCCAGCAATAGTTTTAGATGGATCCAAATTTCTCATACATTGCTGTCAAAACACTGGCATGAATACCAGCAAACTGAATTCAGCAGAAGGATTCAGTTTGTAGCATTTTTCTTTGCCTTTGCTTTGATAGGTGAAAAAATCCACTCCTAAGAAAACAGTTTTCTAATGTATGTATATTTGACTGTTGTTAGATTGACTCTAGGGCAGCCAGATTATAGAAGAGATACTAGAAAATTTGTAGAACTAGTTATAGATTTTATTTGTATATGGCATGAAAAATAGGAAGTGAGTAAATTCTTAGACACCTGGGGTGGCTACTCACAATATGGGAGAACATTAGCAGAGATCACAAATGTGAAGATTTCTAAGGCCCCTCTGACCTTTAATATACTATGATTACCACATAAAAGGAAGCAAATTCAAATAATAAATATTTACATCTGGAGATCTTAAAAATTTGAAAACTTTCATTGGGAAAAGAATACTACTAAAATGATTAGTAGACTAGAAAAGACTAGAAAAGGCCTAAACTTATTTAACCAATAATTAAAATTTGTATTTAGTTCTTTATTAAGGCAAGTTCTTACACACCATAAATATTATCTCACAGACAGAATCTGAGGTAAAATGCATAAGCTTGCTCAAAAAATCAGGCTTATCTACCTAATATTTAATAGCAAGACTCAGAACAAAGAAAAGAAACAGGGTAGGAAACTAGTATTTACTAAGCATAGATACTTAACCTATATTGTTTCATTTCATCTTCATAATAACCTTGTGAAGTAGATAGTATCATTCCATTTTATAATCAAGAAAACCAACACTTAGAGAGATTAAGTATGCCTAAGGTCATTCCTGGTAAATATAAGGCATTCAAAGGCCATTACTGTAACCCAATTTTAGCTTTTTTGCATCTCTGAAACCTACCTCCTTCCTTACCAAAAGCCAAGGGTGTAACATGCCCCTTCTTTCTCTTGAGGATGGCAAAAGGATTAATATTATTGTAGATATTATTATGCCAAGATCCCAAATGAGTGCTATTACAGAAATATAAATAAATAATTTATATATATTGAAAAATATTTGCAGAAAGGGTATGCAGAAAGAAAACCAGAACAACTTTGAGGAAGTAAATGTATGAGTACAGACAGGTGGTCTTATGCAGCTTAGATTTCTATGGTTCGTGGAGACCTTAGGGATCACTTAGCTCAAGTCCCTGATTTCATACCTAAAGAAATTTTATTTTTGTTTTGAGACAGGATCTCACTCTGTTGCCCAGGCTGGAGAGCAGTGGCCCAATCACAGCTCAATGTAACCTTGAACTCCTGGGCTTAAGCGATCCTCTTGCCTGAGCCTCCTGAGTAGCTGGGTCCACAGGCGTGTGCCATCATGCCCAGCTAATTTTATTTTTATTTGTAGGGATGGGGTCTTTATTGCCTGGGCTGGTCTTGAACTCCTTGGTTTAAGTGATCCTCCTGCCTTGGCCTACTAAAGTGCTGGGATTACAGGTGTGAGCCACTGCGTCGGGCAAGAAATTAAAGCACAATGGTTAAGAGCAAAGGTTTTTGATTTAGAGAGTTCAAGCCCCAGTATCATGCTTCTACCTTTGTGATATTGGTTAAGTTAGTTAACATCTCTGGGCCTCAGGCCTAGAGGGGTAATAAAAAGGGGTTAATAATAGTACCTAACTCACAGGTTTGTGATGACTACATGAGATATTATACATAAACATTTTAACATAGTTATTTGACACAATAAATAGCTAAATGGTAGCTATTAATATTACTATTTTTCAAGAACCCAAAGGGGATAAGTAATCTTCTGACCGCCCCCCAACACATCCCTGCCTTTCACAGTTCTTAGCACTCTTCCACATGGGCTCGGAAATACAAGTTAAAATTCTTCTAGACAACGCTCAGACAAGCAGTTACAATATGTATGAATTATTAACCATATTCTTACCATTGGTAGACTTCTTTAAGCCCTGATCTGTAAAACAATAATAAAATTTTTTCAGGGAATGGCAATAAGATAAATATATTAACCACTTAACATTTATTCTGGGTTGTATGCAAAGAGCTTTTTATGAAGAAGTACACAACAAAGCCTGTACTCTCAAATAACACACAATATAGTTGAGGAGCTGAAACTTTACATAGTAAGTTAACCAACAGCCCAAGGTATTATCAAATAAGGGGTTTAGACAATAAATGCTACAGAAAGAAAATATGATTCAAAGCCCAAAAGAAGGGATTCATCAGACATCAGCCTATTGTTCTATAACATAAGAAAAGCACTATTTTTACTAGGTAAGGTTGTTAGGAGGTACACACAGACACAACTTTCATTCTATAACTTTAAAACAGTAATATAGATCCTGAGGCTGCCTTTGTAATATGGTTGCTGACTTGTTCTTCTTTGAGAAATATTAATAAAATTCTAAGTTCTCAGTGTTCATTTAAATTAACACCAGCCTTTTAAAAAATGTTTGAGGCCACAGTATATCTAAAGTGATCAGGTCTACGCAAAATTCAAATTTACAAAAATACAGAAAACATGAACCACAGCCACACATATATCTCTGAGATAAGGAACACGTATATTCGTTTCATTAGGAAACATAAATTAGGTAAACATTTAATGTTATGAGGAAAGGTTTCCTGAAGGAAGGAAGCAAGCAAAGAAAACAGACCAATTAATCTTTCAACAGATGAGGTTTCTTGCCATGTGTTATTTTTATTGTGCTTTTTAAAAAACCCCAAAGAATCCTCAGATTCTTTCCACCTAAAGAGTCTGACATTTACTTCAATTACACAACTTTCCCAGGACTTTCTAACATGATAGTGGTATTAAGGAGTTAGTAGAATAATACACAGAGTCTTCCCAAAACCTATTTATCCCTTTCTTTTGAATCCTAACCCAATACAGCAGTTCAGATGACTGGGATTACAAAACTAGTTACCTAAGAGAGGTTGGGATCTTGGGAAAGCATCAACTTTTTAAGCATTTCTCCATTAGGGAAAGAAGGATTTACAAATGGCTAATTTAACAGGACATTTTCAAACAATTATGGTTTTTCCAGGTTACTATGAAACCCAGTATTATCTGGAGAGAAGGATTAAGCATACAGACATGGCAAGGTTTTTTTTTTTCTTTCTTTCTTTTCTTTTCTTTTTTTTTTAAAGCCTGGCACAGTAAAAGTAGAAATCATGGAAAAACAGAGGCTCATAACCTTGGTTAGTTTAGGAAGTCACTAAGGTTTGTTGGCAGACCCTGCATATACAGGAGTGGAAGTTCAATTAGAAACATGATTCCCTATTTCCCATCTCCAAAACATTCTCTATGTGTTTATGGATTCATTTCCCAGGTCTCAAACAGCAAATTAAAATAAAGTATTCTAATAGCAAAATCAAGACCCTGACACAGTAGAGAACCCAAGGAAGGGAAATCTGCTTATTCTAAATGCTAGCTTAGCAGATATTTTTAGCAGTTTTCTTTCCTCACCTTTATCCTATCCCTGGTTCAGTCTATCTTTAAGTCCCTATAGGAGTCCCACCAATCACAATTGAGAATAAACAGAAAATACAGATAAGAGAAAAATGTAGGACAGGCTTTAAGGGGGAAATCTCCCTCCTCATATTAATTTTCTAAAAAACTACTTTCCATAGGGAAAGATATGTACAAATAGTGGGCAAATATCATTGCAGGCTTTTCATATAATAGTTCCAGTCTTTAAGAAAGGGAAGGTGAGAGAGGCTGAGTAACAACTTGCTCAATGTCACACAGAAATCTGAGATCCAAGTCTGGATCACCAAGGCCCGAGGCCCATGTGCTTTTTTTTCTCTGTTACTATGCCATGATCACCCTTGAGTGTCTCACCCTAAATTTCTGAATTGTGTTTGTTTTAGGTCCTACCTGGCCAAGCGCTGCTCTAAGATATGGTACCGTTCCTCTCTTAGACTTCCTCCAAAGAGTTCCCCAACCCCAGGAACCAGAAGATCAACAGCAGCAACCTAGAAAGGAAATAAAAATGATTAGCATTAGGGCGATTCCAATAGTCAGCTTCTTGAGCAAGTAGAACTTTTAACATTTTGACAACTAAATGTTTAACTGCCTGCCAGAATCTTACTCACTTTATCTGTTCATGCTCCTTGTTTCAGTATCAAATGTTTAATATTATCTTTTAAATATATGCTACACAAATTGCAGGTGGGCAGTTTCCCCTCTCCTCTTCTATCATTTGGGTGGTATACTCAACAAGAATGTCATTTCTTCACAAATGTGATATAAAAGTTAATTATAAAAATGTGGAAAATGTTAAAAATTATGAAATACTAAAAATCTGAAATACTGAAATACTAAAAATCACCTATCACCACACAGAAGTAATTACATTTTGGCATATTTCCCTTCAGGTTTCTTTTTTGTCTTATACATTTAAGAAGAGTATGTTACAGATCAAATTACATATAAAAATTTACCATTTTAATTGCCTTACCTAATACTATATAATTAATATTTGTACCATGTCAGCAAAAATATTTCATATATTTAATGTTTTAATAGATGTGTAGTTTATTGCTTAGAATTATTATAATTTATATAACTGCCTTCCCTTTTTTGTTGAACATTTCAGTGTGTGTGTATTTTGTTTTCTCTTATAAATAATGTGGCAATGGAGAATTTTCTTTAATTTGTAGTATTTTGTTAAGACATATAAAATAAGTTCTGATTACTAATCAAAGAAGTACAAATTAAGAGAATAAGATACCATTTTGGAGTTATCAAAATGGTGATAAGAAAACAACATAAATAATATAGATAAGAGAATGAATAAACCAATGCTCTTGTATACTTGATATAACCTTCTGGTCAGCAATTTGACAACAGATAATCAAAAGCCTTAAAAATACAATATGCTTTGACTCAGCAATAACAGTTCTAGGAACTAGTCCTAACAAAATAATCAGAGATGCAAGAAAGATTAACACACAGGATGTTTATTACAGCATTACTTACAAGACGAAAAATTCAAATATACATCAACAGAGGAACATTAGATCAATTTTAGACATGGATACAAAAAGACTGATATCTACATAATGAGATGTTAATTGTGCTGCCACTGTGATAAGGATTACGGATATTTTAACATTGTTTTCTTCTTTTCTGTTATTTTTATTTTCTTATTTTCTACAGTAAAGATGTAATAGAAAACATCAAAAAACTTTTAATAGGAGAAAATGATAGCTTGATATTTTAATTTGTATTTCTTCAATTACTAGTAATATTTAATTTTTAAAAATGTTAGTTTGTTATTATTTTTGTATTATTTTGTGACTTGCCGACTCTTTTATTTTGGGCAGGTAGACACTTTTTTCGCCCAAGAATTTGTAGGTACAAAACTAAGAAAGATTCAGAGCAACAAATGAAAAATTAGGAATCCATAAAACACATTTTAATCTTTAAATGTCACATTAGATTGTAAACTTTTTCTTAAAACTTTGCCTCACTTAGCCACTACACCATCCCTCTAGTTCTGATTCCAGAACTTCTGATTGAGGTATATTTTACAATAATTGAGACTAATAAAGAATAATTCAAGAATGTGTCCCAAATGCTGTATACTTTATCCTCATTACTATCATTAAAGAGAAAACATTAGCTATGATTTTCATCACGAGGCTAAGAGAGAACAGAGATTCACTAACGGTTTCTACTTTTGCCAAATTCTTTGCCACTCAATAAGCTCATTAGGAGTTAAGTATACAAACAGGTCTTTGTCATGCTACTACTGCTGTTGACCACATCTGGACAGTGATTCTATAAACTTGAGAGGCCTACAGTGAACAACCAGGTATTTCAGATTAGTGTTGATGTTAACTCAGAGATGATAAATGGTAATGAAATCTAACCACCAACATTAGATAGGTAGACAAGAGAGCCTTGCCTTACTCATGTGATGAGGCAATTCTCATGGGCTACACAATTAACATAGCTGGACTCTAACCAGGACCTTACAGTTACCTCTTCTAACCTCAGAGAAAAGAGAAAGTACAAAGGGAATTTCTATGGCCACAAAAAGACTGCCATCTTTATTTCCCATATCTTGCTTTGAGACATGGCTAAAATATGATAGGAGTTGAAAGAGACATGTTAAAAAATTTCTTCTTATCTTCAATCCAGAGTGTTATATTAAGAATTATAGATAATCACAGTTGGAAGAGAATAATCAACCAAGAGGCTCTTTGGCCTTTGCTTGAAAATATTTAAAGCCTGGGAAATAGTATCCCTGAAATAGAGCATTACATCCTATTTAGCTTTGACTAAAATCAACTCAAAAGGGCTTAAAGACTTAAATATAAGACCTGAAAATATAAAACTACTAGAAGAAAATACAGGTGGAAAGCTCCAAGACATTAGTCTGGGCAATGATTTTTTTGGATATGACT
This sequence comes from Cheirogaleus major, assembly GCA_963574435.1. NCBI lineage: Eukaryota > Metazoa > Chordata > Mammalia > Primates > Cheirogaleidae > Cheirogaleus > Cheirogaleus major. The sequence goes on from CAUYPO010111542.1 coordinate 18,838, forward strand.
TGGAAAGCACAGAAAACAAAAACAAATGGGATGGCACCAAACTAAATTAACTTCTGCACAGCAAAGGAAACAATTAACAAAGTGAAGAGACAATTCACAAAATGGGAGAAAATATTTGTAAACCATGTATCTGACAAAGGGTTAATACCTAAAATATATAAAGAATTCAAACAACTCAATAGTAAGTAAACAACCCAATGAAAAAATGAGCAAAGGAACTGAACAGACATTTCTCAAAGAAGACATACAAATGGCCAATGAAAAATGCTCAGCATCACTAATCATTAGACAAATGCAAATTAAAACCATAATGAGATATCACTTCACACCTGTTACAATGGCTTTTATCAAAAAAATGAAAGGTAAGTTGGGAGAGGATGCAGAGAAAAGGAGCGCTTTATACATTTGGTGGGAATATAAATTAATATAGCCATTATGAAAAATGGTATGGAAGTTCTTCAAAAAACTAAAAATAGAACTACCATGTAACCCCATAATCCCACTTCTGGGCATATATCCAAAGGAACTGAAATCAATATGTTGATGTGGTATCTTCACTCCCATGTTCATTGCAGCATAATAGTCAAGATATAGAAACAACCTAAAGTGTCCATCAATGGATAAACAGATAAAGAAAACATGGTATATTTACATAATAAAATACCATTCAGCCTTAAAAAGAGAAAACATCCTGTCATTTGTGATAACATGGATGAATCTGGAGGACATTATGCTAAGTGAAACAAACTAGGCACAGAAAGACAAATACCACATGATTTCACTTACATGTAGAATCTAGTAAAGTCGAGCTCATTAGAATTAGAGAGTAGAAGCTCTGGGGAGGGAGGGAATGGAGAGTTGCTGATCAAAGAGTATAAAGTTACAAAGAGAAGGAGAATGGGAGTTTTTTAACCAAAGGGTGCAAAATTTCAGACAGATAAGAGAAATAGATTTTGAGATTTATTGCACACCAGGGTGATTATAGTCGATAATAAAGTATTACATATTTTAAGTAACTAAGAGAGTAAATTTCAAATGTCTCACCATAAAAAAATGACAGGTAAGCAAGGTGATGGATATGTTAATTAGCTTTTAATCATACCACATTGTATACACTGTGATATGTAAAAATATCACACTGTATACCCCATAAATGTATACGACTATGACTTATCAAAAAAAATGAAGAGAAGGGATAGGTATGTCAAAAATCTATCATTTTGGCTGGGCGTGGTGGCTCATGCCTATAATCCTAGCACTCTGGGAGGCCAAGGCAGGAGGATCGCTCAAGGTCAGAAGTTCAAGACCAGCCTGAGCAAGAGTGAGACCCCATCTCTACTAAAAGTAGAAAGAAATTAATTGGCCAACTAAAAATATATAGAAAATATTAGCCGGGCATGGTGGCGCATGCCTGTAGTCCCAGCTACTCAAGAGGCTGAGGCAGAAAGATTGATTGAGCCCAGGAGTTTGAGGTTGCTGTGAGCTACCTAGCCCGGGCAACAGAGCAAGACTCTGTCTCAAAAAAAAAAAAAAAAAATCTATCATTTCTAAGATTTTAAAGTAGCAGTGATTCCATGCAACAAGAGAAGGCAGTAATTGCTTTTGATATTGTAAGTACATGCAAAGCTTAAAAGCCAGGGCTAAAAAGGTCTATAGCCTCAAAAAGATGGTGGAAAATCAGCTATTATGGAAGAACAGGAAGTATGTAGTCCAGATGAGGTGGGATGAAACAACCCTTGCTGAGCTGTTCTGCTTTCTCTGTGTAGTTCATAAGCATCAAACAAAAGATCCACTTTTGGCTTGATCTTGCTGCTAATACAACTAAAACAAACAAAAAACCCTCTGGGATGTTACCATTTTTTGCAGGTCTAAATTATGTTAATTTTGGACCTTACTTTTTTTAATGCTATTTTTAGATTAGATAAATCATATGTATTTTTGATTATAAGCCTCCTTTCTTTTAATATTTAAGTTCAGTGGAGAGTTCACTGTATAACCACGTTGGCTTTAGATCTTTCTACCTGGCTTGTATTTACTTGGCATATTTGCAACTGCACAGTAATAGCCGTGGAACTAGAAGTTTCTGATCCTTTTCAGTCACCTTCAAAACGGTGAAGGTGCCATGGTATGATAGCTACTTTTTAAAAAAAATTTGTTCCAAACTCCCCTTCTTAATTTCCAGCATACCTAACTGGTTATGCCCAACTATTTCTGCACTGGCTATTATAAACTTAGGGTGATAGTTGCTGTATTAGTCAGGATAGGCTAGGTTAAGCTATAGTCATAAACAACCCCAGAAGCTTATAATAAAGTTTCTCAATCTCAGCACTAACAACATTTTTGGCCAGATAGTTCTTTGTTGTGAGGGCCTGCACTGTGCATTGTGGGATATTTAGCAGGATAACTCACCTATACCCACCAGAGGCCAGTTGCAGCAAACAAAAAGGTCTCCAGACACTACCACATGTCTGGAGGAGGAGTGGGAGGAGAAGGAGTGGGACATCATTAACCCCTGATTGAGAACCACTAGTTTATAACAACAATGAATTGGCTTTTTTAAAACTTATGCTACATGTCCATCCTGGCCTGAAGCTGATATAACAACCCCTTTCTAAGGTATTGCTGGTCTTGGGGCAGACGGAATAAAAGCATGGATGTGTGCTAAACATATTTATCCAAAAGTAATTTACATGTCACTTCTGCTCACATTCCTTAGCCAATTCAAGTCACATGACTCAGGTCCAGTCAATGGGGCAGCATAATCCCCTCTGCAGGAGAAGCAGAAATTACATGTGTATGAGAAAACGTACCGTTTGCTCTTTCCTCATCTACTTGGACTCTTTCACTTCCACTCTCAACGAATCCCTCACTGTTAATTAGAATTAGGGCCAGAATAGCAGCTCTCCTATTTTCTTCCTCTGTCCTCTGGGGAGATGAACTTAGCATTACGAAAGAATTCATCAAAATAGGCTAATTTAGTTGAAAAAAATTTTAGAAGACATCTGGATAAAGTCCTATATCTCTACTACATCTTTACTTGGTACTAGTTGTGTGGTATGCAGGAGGAACCCATATATCATCTATGTCCTTTCTTTGTCTAGATGGTCTGAAAATTCACATTCTCAGGTGGGTGAATTTCCTATATGTTTCCTTGACATAGAAAGTAAAGTTGCTTCCCCTCTTAATATAACTGTACCTTCTTTTGAGTAAGGCATTCCTTTACAATGCCTCATAAATGTTCCATGACCAAATGGTACTATTTCTTCTTCAGCAAGGACAGATTTATCTCTGTGAAGTAAAACCTACAAAGGCCTTATTGTCTTCTCTTCCTCCATATAACATTATTCTTTTCTCCTTTACTTTAGGGTTAGTTTCCTTTCAACCATGTCAGATTCTAATACTTCCTACTTTTCTTTTATAATTGTATCCTACAATCTAGCTAGAAATTCTGTATACTTTCTGAGAAGTTATAATACAGCAAAGTATTTTTTGACTACAAATAAAGACCCATTTTGTATACACAGAGCTATACTTTCTTCTGGCATATCAAAAATACACTACAACAATCCCCTCAAATTTCCATACCTTTTTGGTTAGGATTGAAATTCCAGGTAGGATTCTTCTATTCTGTGTCTCACCCTGGTAACTACCGAGTTAATTACTATAGAAACTACCTGTTTCTCCAAGGCTCTAGTGGAGATAAAATGCATAAAGATATAATACAAAACGTAAAAGATATAATACAAAACGTAAGTGTGCACAAAACATGTAGAGAATCACATAAATTTCTTGGAGAAGTAATGAGACAAACTTTATGGTGTTTGTTAAGTGACTGGGGGGCAGAGTGTAAACAGGTTGGAAACGATTAAATTGGCTAGAACGTTTGCTGGTGATTACTAATTTGCCTTTAGGGGCTGGCAGGTCTGTGGTTTATGTGAGGCTTAAACAGGCTTAAAGAGCTAGTGGGAACTGGGCACAGTGGCTTGCGCCTGTCATCCCAGCTACTTGGGAGGCTGAGGTGGGAGTATTTCTGGAGGCCAGGAGTTCGAGGTTATGGTATGCTGTTAACAGGCCACTGTGACCCAGTCTCTCTAAAAAAAAAAAAAAAAAAAAGGAAAAAAAGAAAAGAAAAGAAAAGAAAAAAAGCCAGGGCAAGGGTGCTGCAGACAGGAGGAATTAATCATGATTAGGGAAAGTGGGGAGGGTTCATGGATAAATAAAAAGTGCAGTAGTGGAGATCAGATTTTATCATAGCTAGCCAGAATGTATTAAATGTGACAAGAAAAATATAAATAAAGCACCATGAAAAATCATATAGACCACAGCCACTATCAAAAGCACAGATATTGGTGGACAACTAATGGCCCTTCCAGTCAATTCCAGTATGCTTGAAGAGTCAGAAAGGTACCCTCAAAGGTAACTCTGAAACTGGGCTACTGTCAGTTCAGTACCCATTTTCTGCCCATTCAGCTATCGCATGCTAGCCTCTCCAAATAGCTGGATTGTTAGGGCACATCTTAAGCAAGTTAGAGCATATCACCCTTGTCCCTGGGGGATGACCCTGCAAGCTATTGAATTTCCCATTAGGAAATCTCCTTATCTTTTAATTAGATGACCAAACACATACTTACTTATTGCTGTTTATAAGTTTCACCTATGACTATTTCTGAGCAAGACAGATAAGTAAAGGCAAAGGAACCCCCAAAGTAATTCAACCTTTCTATATTATTTTTTCCTGGAACCTCATTAAATCACAGCCCTAAATCAGTCATGAACTTGAATTTTTAAAAGTCCTTCTGAATCAACAATTGTCTAGTACTTTAGGAAAAAGATACAGTTCAAAGAGAAAGGAAGGTAGGACCAGAAAATATGCATAGCATATCTGTAGGTCTAGTGGCTACTCGGAGTAATGAACTACATAATGAACAGGAACAGAGCTAAATCTATAATTACATAATTCACTGGTTGCATAGTGAAATGTCTTCTTAATTCAAAGCTGACCATATTTGAGCACTTTTGTAGCTAAAAATATTATGTTTCTATGTATCTTTGGGAGGCCTGAAATAAGTAGAAGGCCTTATAGTTCTCCTGTCCTTTCACTCTTCTGCACAGATAACAAAGGAGGCTACAGATCATTTTCCTATGCTTTCTCAAACTTCCCTCATTTTAAACAAAGCCTATTCCACTTTGGGCTTATCTTTTAGGCCCAGAATGCTCTCTGGGACATCTTCTTCTACTGGGTATGAGTTTTGATTCTGCTTAAGTCACACAGCTGCAGTGGCATGCTGTCTAGAAATAGTTCATGTTGGTATTCAAGCTGAACAAACCCTGGTTTCTATTTATGACACTCCTTTCTGACTCCGACTCTTTGATTCCAATCAATGTACTGAAAATAAAACTCAGACCTTAAATTAAAAAAAGCAAATAGGCTAGATAGGAACAAGGACTTTAATACATAATCTTTTCTACACTAAATTCAAAGAGAAGGAAAGAAGTTCAATGTCCCTTCCTCTGCTACCTCTCTTCCCACCAAACTGAGTATTTTTAAATATTGATGAAAAACAGAAAATGAACACCTCCTTATTCAGTTTCTCACAACAGCTACTAACAGTGGAACATTACATACTATCATCAAAAGAAAAAGAATGTTCCACAAACCATAGGAAACATGTTTGTGGTTTTGCTCTAACTGCTGTTATAGATAATATTTTGCCCCTGAGAACAACTAGGTATGACTAGGAAAGAGGGCCTTGTAGATGTGATAGTGAGAAGATGCAGATGAGCTGTAGGCAGCAATGACTGAAAATGGACTTTGGCTAATACAATGGCTAGTCCATTTTAATATCTCTACTGCCCAAAAGGCAAAAGTTTTATATTTTGCAAAGATATTAATGGCTTCAAAGGAATTAAATTCTTACCTTGCTCCAAAACATATGCTCTCTTTCCTTTGGAGTTAAGATAGATTTACCATATTTCTTCCTTAGCTCTAAATTTCAAGTGAGCAGAAGAAAGCAGTTGGGAGGTAGACAAAGGTTCATGTATGAGTTCTTCCACTTGAGAGAGGAAAACATTTTTGTAAACAGCACTACTCTTCTTATGATTAGTCTGACCTCTGGGAATCACCTGTGACTCCTCCCTCTTCCTTATATTCTATTTCCAGTTTATTTCACACACCATTGTTTATTTCTTTGGGAATGTTTTAGTTTCATTTCTTTCTCTGCATTTTCACTGTTGTCATCTTAGTCTAAGATCTCATCTTCCCATTTCCAGATCATAAGCAAAAAAACCTCCTTAACTATCTTACTTGTCTTTAATTTCCCCTTCCCTCAATTTAACCTGTGTAGCACTTGTCAGGTTAATCTTTTCATCTTGCCATCATCTAAAAAAGAAGTACAATGCCTCTCTACTGTTTACTGGATCAAGCCTGAGCTATCTATAGCACTCCAATCTCCATAATTTGTTCCCATCCTGCCTAGACATTTTTAACATCCAATAATTCCCTACTCTCTGAATATTTTTATAGTACAGTATTTGTAATTCATTCATCCACAACAAACCTGTGATGATACAAGCATAGTATTCCCTTTTAAAGTAAACTTCTTTATTGAAGTGTAACATATGTGTAAAAAGTACACAAATAATAAGCGTATAGTTCTATAATCTTCACAAACACACCATGAATTACCACCCAGATGAAGAAATAGAGCAACAGCAACACTCAAAATCCTCCTCAGGTCTTCTTTCAGTTACTACCTCTCCCAGAAGTAACTACCTTTTTCCTGATCTGTATCACCACAGGGTGGTTTTACTGATTTTTGAACTTTTCATAAATAGTATCATATAGTATATATACTTTTTTGTTTGGCTTCTTTCACTCAAAGTTATATTTGTGAGATTCATTACGGTGATATATGTAGGAATGGTTTGTTTATTGGCAATTCCCTTCATCAGTATTATCTGGAGGTTTGAGGCTCAAGCTGTTTTGATGCAGGTTGGTTAATTAGCCCCAGCCAAGGGAAATTCATTACGCACTCCTTGGTTGAGTATTTATTCTCATTGCTTATCATGTCTCATTACATAAATATGCTACAATTTAGTTATTTATTCTAACTGTTGTTAATTTGGTCCCACCCCCAGTCCCGTTTCAGGCTATTACAAATAGTGCTGCTGTGAAAAATCTTGTATATATTTTGGGCACATATGTGCATATTTTAATAGGAGAGAAATTGCTGGATCATAGAATATGCATATATTCAGCTTTAAAAGATATTGTCCAATGGTTTGCAAAGTGACTGTACCAATTTATACTCCCACCAGCAGTGTATGAGAGTTTTATTTCCTAATATCATCAAAAACAAATAGAATCACAGGTAGTCTCATTTTAGCCATGCTAGTTGGGATATAGCGGTGTCTTTCTGTGGTTTTAATTTGCATTTTCCTGTCAACAAATGAGATTGACTATGATCCACTCAGAATACTGAGGCCAAGAAAGATTAAATGGTAGATACAGGAGCAAAACCTAAGTCTCCTGGCTGTAAGTCCAATGCTTTTTCTGCCACCCAACACAAACACTTTATTCCAGAAAGATCAGCATTCTAACAAAGCTACCAAACATACCACATTCCTGACTCTATCTACTCTAATACTTAATAGCTATGTGATCTTATACAAGTGACTACACTGCTGCACTGAGAAGCAACAGCCTCATCTGTAAGAAAGGGATAAAAAGGTAACTATCAGCACATAAGTATGTACTTGATAAACATTATTTCTTTTGAAAGCTTCAACATTATGTTTGTCACATAGATACTCAATAATAGATGTCAATTCAGAATGTCAAAAATTTAATCTACTTTGTTAATCTTCCCTTTTCCTCTGCCTATAATGTCAAGCAGATTTCCTTTCTAATCCTGCAAAGTTAGTTTCTCTTTAGGTAAGAGAGTATAAATAATTTCTCAACTCCCTGAATTTCTTTTCTTTGCTACTCTTCATAATATTGCAGCTTCCTGCTTGACACTCTTATTCTACCAAAAGACTTAGGAGCCATCTACATTCACTTTTATCTTAACTGCTTTATTAATAAGTAAGCAAATTGTTCAGTTAAGGCAATGGGAAGACTGAAATGGGGAGAAACAGTATGGCAATAAAACCTTAGAAGTCTATATAGCACACACATAAAAATATGTTTCCTCCTTATGTTCCCTACCTCTACGATTCAAAATACACAATATTTCATAATAAAGAATCTGGGAGCATTTTAAGACTGGCTGAAATGCATACTTTTGACAAATTCCAAGGATAGTCATCAGTCCTAGATATGGGGAAAATTAGCAGTTCCCTTCATCACTATTTCTATTGGTCTGAAGCTCAGCCTATTTTGATGCAGGTCAGTTAATTAGTCACAACCCAGGGAAATTGATTAGACATCCCTTGGTTGAGGAGTGCTCTCTCTTTGAAGTTGACTTCACAGTATGTACTTTATTGAATGCCCACTAATGCTTACATTTTTCTTGTTTGCTAAGTTATACTGATACATTTTTGAAAATTAGACCACTACCTAGTGGTTGTGGCATCTCACCAGGGACTATAGGGTGGTCATTTTTTCCTAATTATACATAGGTAGAATGAATGAATATTCTTCTCTGTAAAGCCATTCCTCCAGCTGAATATTTGCCACCTGCCTTTGGAGACTTACTCAGAGATCCAGACTCAGGGCTTATGGTATTTTGCATGTTTGCTTAGATTCATTATATCAAGTCTCATGGTCTGTCCTTTTTTACTTTTATT
>CAUYPO010111544.1:0-11351 GCA_963574435.1 Cheirogaleus major
AAATTAGCCGGGCATGGTGGCGCATGCCTGTAGTCCCAGCTACTCGGGAGGCTGAGGCAGAAGGATCGCCTGAGCCCAGGAGTTTGAGGTTGCTGTGAGCTAGGCTGACGCCACGGCACTCTAGCCCAGGCAACAGAGCGAGACTCTGTCTCAAAGAAAAAAAAAAAAAAGAAAGAAAATGTCCATTTATTTATTTATCCATTTATTTATATATGTTCCTCCTTCATGAAATGCAGCAGTCTGAAAACAGCTAATATTGGATAAGTCACTTCAGCATTCTGGGCCTTTTTTGTTTCTCTATACACAATTACAAGAGTATCACTATGGTTTGAATGTATCCTCCACAAGTTAATATGTTGGAAACTATTGCTACTGTAACAGTATTAAGAAGTGAGGCATTTAAAAGAACATGAGGTATCTGCCCTCATGAAGAGGTTAATGTTGTTATCACAAGAGTGGGTTAGTTATAGCAAGAATGGGTTCCTGAAAAACAGGTTGAGTTGGAGGATGTTTGGCCCAATATCCTCTCTCTGTCTCGTGTATTTGCTTCTACCTTTTTCTCTTCCCCCATGGGATGACCCTAACCAGATTGCAGTGTCATGCTCTTGTACTATGCAGTTCCAGAACCATGAAACAAATAAAAACTTCTATTCATTATAAATTAACCAATCTATAATATTCTGTTACAGTAGCAGAAAATAGAGTAAGGCAGGAAATTGATTCCGAGAAGTGGTGCTGTTTTTATAACTAATATCTTAAAATGCAGAAGTAGATTTGGAACTAGGTAATTGGAAGAGGCTGGAAAAATTTGGGGGAGCAGGCTAGGGAAAGCCTAGATTGCCATAAATGGAACATTAAGGGTTATTTTGGTGGTAAGGGCTCAGAGGAGGATAATACCTGTAGGGAAAGTCTGGGTCTTCTTAGAGATTACTTAAGTGATTGTGACCAGAATGTTGGTAAAAATATGGATGGTAAAGGCCATTCTGATGAGATCTCAAATGGAAATAAGGAACAAGAAGTTGGAGATTAGGGTAAAGGCCATCCTTGTTATAAATTCACAAAGAACTTGGCTGAATTGTATCCATGTCCTAGGACTTTATGGAATGCAAGACTTAAGGGCATTGAAATAAGATATCTGACAGAGGAAATACCTAAGCAGAAAAGTATCCAGGCTATTGTGTGGCCACTTTTAACTATATACAGTGAGATGCAAGATAAAAAGAATGATTAAAGATGCAATTTATCATTAGAAGGGAACCAGAATAGAAATATTTGGAAATCACAGCCTGGCCATGTAAAGTACAAAGCATCTCAGTCAGGACAAAATACCAAGCAACTGTTTGCCAAAAAGGTTAATGTGACTAGAAGGGAGCCAGTTGCTGTTCACCAAGGCAATGGGAGAAAGACCCTGAGGGCATTTCAAAGGTCTCCAAGACTGTCCTTCCCATTACAGATCCAAAGATCTAGGAGGGAAGAATGGTTTTGGGAGACAGGCCTGAAGTGCCACTGATGGGCTTGCTGCCCAGAGCTGCCTGGGATTTGTGCTTCCCACATTCTGGTGCAGTACTCCTCAGCTATCCCAGCTGTGGCTCAAGTGGGCCCAAGAGGAGCTGGACCCCTCACTTTAGAAGATATAAGGCATAAACCTTGGTGATATCCATGTGGTGCTAATTCTGCAGGCTTGCAGCGTGCAAGAGCTGTGGGGGCATGACTACCTCCACCTAGATTTCAAAGGATGTCACTGATAGCCTAGGGGCCCTGGCAGAAGCCTGCCACAGGGGTGGAGCTACCACTGATTCCCCACTTGGGCAACACCTAGTGAGGCTGTGGAGGTGAGGCTCTCCCAGAGAATCCACAAGAGGCCAATGATTAGGAATTAGGCTCTGCCCTCATGAAGGAATTAATGCCATCATTATGGGAGTGGTTTAGTTATCACAGCAGTGGGTTCCTGATAAAAAGGATGACTTTGGCCCAATTTATTCTACCTTGTGCATTCACTTCCACCTTCTGCTCTTGTACCATGGTGTGACCCTCACCAAATGACAGCCCCATGCTTTTGGACTTCCCAGTCTCTACAACTAGGAAGCCAAATAAATCTTTTTTCTTTGTAAATTACCCAGTCTGTGGTACTCTGTTATAGCAGAAGAAAATTAGCTAAGACAAGTATAGATAAATGCAAGAAAATAAAACACATTGGCTTCAAGAAGCAATATGATGAAGCAATATTTAGGCAACAATTAAGAAACTGTTGTTAATTGGTCTTCAGCTGTATTTATGATTTTAAAAGAAAAAGACATGAAATAAATATAACACTATTGTAGTATTTGTAAAAACAGGTGGCAACTTCATGGGGGCTATTGGCACTTCTATTTTTAACAATTTTATAGTAAAAATTACAACCATAATAAGCAAAGAGAAAGCAGACCATATGAATATAAGCTACATTTTGGAGTCAGAACTAAGTTCAAATCTTGTCTCTGCTTTTTCTTAGATAGTAAATTAACTATTTTACCTTCTCCTTAGTTACTTTTTAATGATAATTCCTTTCTCACAAAGTTGTTGTAAATTTGACTCTTGAAGACATGGAATAAAATCTCTGTTCATGCCAATTAGTAATGGTTTTATTGTGTAAATATCTTAGGCAGATGGTCAGGCCTCAGAGAAATATTCATACAGGAATAACCCATGCAGTTAAATGCAGTCATTGGACTTACAACAGAGTTGAAAAAGTAGATGAGTTCCATCTAACTCTAATGATTCAGTTACCTGTTACCTTGTAAGCAAGAATCGGCTAATCCTCAACCATGAGAGTTTCTCAGCTCTTCTTTTCCCCACTTCTACAATGTTTACCACCATCCTGTTACTGCCCAGTTTCCAAGACATTCATCACTTAAAGCTTTTGACACTTCATGTTATTGGTGGAGTACTTTCAATTTAAGGTTATTTTTCATTGGAACTTACCACCAACCAAAAAACTCTCCCTCTATAGCATAATCAGCTTGGTTTCATTAATCTCCATGCTTTTGGGAGGAGATTCCAATGAAGCTATCATGCAGCTTCCTTTCCAAGCATAGATTTATTGCTTTTGCATGAGATGCCTTTCCAGTAAAGTATGATAAATAAGAGCAGGACATATGATACAGTACATGGTCATCTATGAAGAATGAAACCTATACAAACAAAGAACATAGGTAATAAAGGCTGTTCCCACAGTACCAGAATGGTTCCATATAGGGCATGTAAATGAAGGGCCTAGCACAATGTCTGGTACAAACACAAAAGAGGGTTTTCTTATGCACATCTGTGGATGTAAGACATCATCTGAGAAGTGGTTATATGTAAACTGAGCCTTAAATGACTAACAGGATTCAGACTGAGAAAGCACTAGGGCAATGGGAGTGAAGGGTAAAGGATTGCAGGCTTCCCTCTCGCCCAAAATTTGTTTGCTGCCAGGGGAGACCAGAACCCCAAGTCATAATTTACTGGACATGGGACTGAAGAGTTACTTCAGGTGGCACCCTCCCCAGTCCCTTCCATGGAGCCAAGATGGCAGTGGTGGCAGGCTTTCCTTCACCGTTGCTGCATGCCACTCAGTGGTGGGCCGCATGGGCCAGTCCTCCCTCCTTCCAGGCTCACCACCCCCAGGCTGTGGCCCTGCCTAGCACCTCAATTACATCTGAAGTAAGAAAACTCATTGGTAACAGTAAGTACACAAATACAGAATACTCTGTTGCTGTAATTGAGGTGTATAAACCACTTATATCTTGAGTAGGAAGACTAAGATGCAAACTTATAAAAAATAACTACAACAACTTTTTGAGAGATAAATAGTATAAAAAGGTACATATGGAAACAATAAAAAGTTGGGGGTCGATGGAGTTAAAGTATAGAATTTCTTTCAGATTTCTTTTTATTTGTAATCAGAGTTGGCATAAGCTTAAAATAACTGATTACAAAATGCTTTTTTTTCCCAAGCCTCATGGTAACCTCAAATCAAAAAAAATTCCCACAGAAATAAAAAGTAAGAAATTAAACACACAACCAGAGAAAAACACTTTTAACAAAGGAAGACAGGAAAAAAGGAAGAAGAAAAGAGAGAACCACAAAATAACCAGAAATCAAATAACAACAGCAAGGCAGAATAAGTCCTTACCTATTGCACTGCTGGTTATATATATGTAAAGGAAGGGAATTCAAGGTATTGAAAACATATCTGCAGTCACATGTTTACTGCAGCAGAGATTTGGAATCAACCTAAGTGCCCATCAAGAGATGAATGAATAAAGAAATCGTGGTACATATATACAATGAAATATTATATAGTTACAAAGAATAATGAAATCTTGTTATTTGCAACAACATGGATAGAACAGAAGAACAATATGTTAAGTGAAATAAAGCCAAGCACAGAAAGACAAATTTCACATGTTCTCACTTACATGTAGTAACTAAATATTAAAACAATAGATTTCATGGAGACAGAGTGTAGAATGATGGTTACCAGAGGCTGGGAAGTGTAGTGGGGAGTGAGGTATAAAGTGGGGATGGTTAATGGATGCAAAAATATAGTTAGATAGAATGAACAATATTTCATAGTACAAGAAAGTGACTATAATCAACAAGTTAAGATATGGCTTACAAAAACTAAAAGAATATACTTAGAATGCTCCTGACACAAATAAATGATAAATGCCCAGGGTGATAGATACACCAATTACCCTGATTTTATTAATACGCAATGTATGTCTTTGTCAAAACATCACATGCACCCTATAAATATATATAATTATTATGTACCCATAATAATTAAAACTAAAAAATTTAAAACAGAATATGGCCTCAAAATTCACTCATTAAAAAAAATCTCTGAGACTATTTTCACATGTGTGCAGATTTAGGAAACTGTGGATTGTAGTAAATAAATGAATCTATAACTTTCATATGTACAAGATGAGAGATATCGATATATTCAATAAAAGCAAATATTACATTGCAGCTAATGTTTGCTGTTCTTATGCTTACTTTTTTGGTATTTATTTGTAATCAATGAATTTACTGATGCCTAATGTACATATTAAGAAAACATAGGCTTAAGAAGATGGAAACTATATTGTGTGATGGTAGCAGATATTTTTTACTTACTCATTTTAAAATTTATCTTATCATTAAGCTGATCCATATGCATTCTATTTGTGTAGTCTTCATCAAATAATTCTGGGAACATTTCATGAGGTCTTGACTCAATTTCATGGAGAGTTTTCATGAAGAGTACAAAATTGAATGACAAGCTTTAATTTTTCATAGGTAATTAATACCAACTTTCCTAGCTAATCCGAAGCTCCATGTGGAAGATGCAAAAATAGCTTGCTTCATTTAATATGCATAACAGATGCCATTATATTTCTACACATCTGAATAGTGTTTTCATTTTGTTAAGTATTGAGTGTGGTATTTCAATCTGAATTGTTGCAGATTTTTTTCAAGTCAATAATACAAGCCTACGAAATTAAAATGCACTACTTGTGTCAAATACAACAAAATCATTGTTTGTTTATTTTTAAGGTGCTAATAAAAAAAGATTAATGATACTGGTGGATAATGAAACAATCTGCCAGGATGCAAGCCCCAGAATATAGAGTGGCACAATAGCAAAGATATCTCAGGAAAAAAATTACTTTCTCCCTCTCTAAATACATTCAACAGAATTCTTTTTACCATTGGGCCGGCATTTGGGGTTTAAAAGAGTAAGCTTTCTTTTTATGTGTTGCTCAAATGTCTTGGAAATTATTTACTTCCAGATAGGAAGTATTTGCATTTGTAGAGATTTTTGTCAAAAAAATTAATAAGCATGTTTGACCTGCATAAAAACTGTATTTCCTAAACAGAGACACCCATTCTTAAACATATTACATTCAGTAATACATCATTAATGCATCCCCCAGTGACTCAAACTGCTGCCACTTCAGATCTTTCTGAATATAAAGGAGGGTTCTACCAAACAAATTGAAAGTTTGTTAAGCTCAATGGATATAAGAGGGGTGGCCAAACTTTTTACTTTAACTAGGAAACCACTTCCATCTCTTTTGGTACCACTGAATTACAAGTGTTTATATGCACAAAACAGTCATTCTTTCTATTTATGAAATAGGGTCCCAAGGAGCCCTAGCAGGCTATATAGATGGCCCTCCATTTTTTGATTCAACCAACTGCAAATAAAAAATATTCAAAATAATTTTCACCCCGAATTTGTACAGACTTTTTTCTTGCTATTATTCCCTAAACAATACAGTATAACAACAACTATTTACATCACGTTTACATTGTATTGTTCATTAATATCCAATCTTTCATATTGAAGAAAATATTTTAGCATTTCTTGTGGGATAGTTCTGGTATTAATGAAATCCCTCAGCTTTCGTTTGTCTGAGAAAATATCTCTCCTTCATGTTTGAAGGATATTTTTGCAGGATATAATATTCTAGGGTTAAGTTTGTGTTCCTTGAACACTTTGAATATGTCATGCAACTCTCTCCTGGCCTGTAAGGTTTCCACTAAGAAGTCAGCTGCCAGATGTATTGGAGCTCTTTTATGTTATTTTTTTTCCTTTTTCTTGCTTCTCTTAGGACTTTTTCTTTATCTGTAACTTTTGGGAGCCTGATTATTAAATACCCGGAGGCAGTCTTGTTTGGGTTTAATCTGCCTCATGTTTTATGACCTTATTGTACCTGAAGGAATATTGATGTCTTTCTCTAGGTTTGGAAAGTTCTCTTTTATTATTTTTTTGAATAATATTTCTACCCTAGCCTCTCTCTCTACCTCCTCTTTAAGGAAAATAACTCTTAGATTTCCCCTCTTTAAGGCTGTTTTCTATGTCTTGTAGGTATACCTCATTCTTTTCTGTTCTTTTTTTCCTCTTCTATATATTTTCAAATAGCCTCTCTTCAATTGCACTAATACTTTCTTCTAATTAATCAATTCTGCTGTTGAGAGACTCTGATGCATTTATCAGGTTGTCAATTGAATATCTCAGCTCTAAAATTTCTGTTTGATTTTTTTTTTCTTATGTCAATCCCCTTGTTAAATTTCTCTGATAGGACTCTGAATTCCTTGTCTGTATTGTCTTGAAATTGTCTGAATGATCTCATATCTCCATCATGCCAGGAATAGGTCACTGGTACCTTATTTAGTTTGTTTTGTGAGGTCATGTTTTCCCAGAAGTTCTTGGTGCTTATGGATGCTCATCAACTTTTGGGCATTGAAGAGTTAGGTATTTATTTTAATGTTCACAGTATGGATTTCTTTAAACCTATTCTTCTGAGAAGGCTTTCCAGATATTGAAAGGGAATTGAGTGTTCTGATCTAAGTCTTTGGTCACTACAACCATATCAACACTGAGCGTACTCCCAAGCTCAGTAATGCTGTGACACTTGCAGACTCCTGGTGATATTGCCTCAGTGGATTTGGGTAAGATATGGGAGAATTTGCTTTATTACCTGGCAAAGTATCTCACTCTTCCCTCACTCTCTGTATTGGGATTCTAGGGTAGGGGGTACTCTCTCATGACTATCACAGCTGGAAATGTGCCAGGTCACACCTGAAGAAAACCCAGCCAAGTCATACCCAAAACCCATGGTGACTCTTGTCTGGCTACCTCTGATGCTTATTCAAAGATCAAAGGCTTTTTAGTCAGCAGGTGGTGAACCTTGCCAGGACTGGATCCTTGCCTTCTGGACATGTTTCCTTCTGGTGTCAGGTGGGACTAGAAATGCCGCCTAGAAACTAAGGGCTGGAATCAGGAGCTTCGAGAGTATGCGTGGTACTTTATTTTACTGTGGCTGAGCTGGTGCCAAAGTTTCAAAATATAGTCTTTTGACTCTTCCCTTCTTTCCCTCAAGTGGAAGAAAACTCCCTGAGCTGCTCTGCCTGGAGTTGAGGGAGACATGACCCCAACATTGGTTTGGCCACTGGTGCTGGTGTCTCACTCACTCATGAGCACCCCAAGTCCATTAGATCAAAGCCAGCAGAGCCGCAGTAATTGTCTAAGGACTGCAGCCTTTGTGAGGTCACATACTTAAGCTAACAAATCTCAGTCTTTAAGGCTGAACCCCAAGAATATATATATATATATATATATATATATATATATATATATATATTTTCTTTCTACACTGGTCAATCTATTACAATTAGAAGGTCACAAGGTATTGAATCTTTGATTCGACTCTGCTTCACTGTTATTTGTGTATAGGAATGCTACTAATTTGTGTACAGTGTTTATGTAACCTGAGACATTGCTGAATTTATGTATCAATTCTAGGAGACTGTGGAGTCTTTGGAGTTTTCTAGATATAAGATCATATCATCAGCTAAAAGTGATAGTTGGACCTCCTTTTCCCAATTTGGATACCTTTTATTTCTTCCACTTGCCTGATTGCTCTGGCTAGGACTTCCATCACTACATTGAATGAACTAGTGACACTGCTCATCCTTGTCTTGTTCCAGTTCTTAGGAGAAGTGTTTTCAACGTTTCCCCATTCAGCATGATTCTGGCTGTGGGTTTGTCATATATGGCTTTTCTAATTTTGTGATATGTTCTTCTACGCCAAATTTTTAATCATGAAAAGGTGCTTAATTTTGTCATATGCTTTTTCTGCATCTATTGAGATAATCATATGGCTTTTGTTTTTGTTTCAGTTTATTTGATGAATCACATTTATTGACCTTTGTAGTTGAATCATCATTTTATTCCTGGAATAAAGCCCACTTAGTCATGGTACATTATTTTTTAATGTGGTGTTGAACTTGGTTTGCTAGTATTTTCAAAGACTCAATATAATTCACAATAGCTACAAACAAAATAAAATACCTTAAAATAAACTTAACCAAGGATGTAAAAGATCTCTACAAATATAACTAGGAAACATTCAGGAAAGAAATCACAGATGACACAAACAACTGGGGAAAACATACCATGTTCATGGATTGGAAGAATGAACATTGTTGAAATGTTTATACTACTCAATGTGTTTTACAGATTAAATGCAATCCCCATCAAAATAACATTGTCACATATCACATATCTAAAAAACATAATTCCACACTTTGTTTGGAACCAGAAAAGAGCTTGAATAGCTTAAGCAATATTAAGCAAAAAGAACAAATCTGGAGGCATCACATTACCAGATTTCAAATTTTACTACAATGCTACAGTTACCAAAACAGTATGGTAATTGCACTAAAATAGAGACATAGACCAGTGGAACAGAATAGAGAACACAGCTATAATATCATCCGCTTACAGGCAACTGATCTTTGACAAAGCAGAGAGCAGTATATACTGGGGAAAATAAGCCATATTCAGTAAATGGTACTGGGAGAATTGGCTAGCCACATGCAGAAAGAAGAATGAAACAGGATCCATATCTCTCACTACTCACAAAAATTAATTCAAGATTGATAAAAGACTTAAATGTAAGGCATGAAACCATAGAATGCTGGAGGAAAATGTTGGAAAAAGTCTTCTAGATACCAGCTAGGCAAAGATTTTGTGAAGAAGACCCAATGGCAGTGACAAGAACAACAAAAGTAAATAAATGGTACTTGATCAAATTAAAAGGCTTCTGCATAGCTAAAGAAATAATCAACAAAGCAAGTACATGACCTGCAGAATGGGAGAAAATATTTGCAAGCTATATATAGATAAAGGGCTAATAATCAGAATCTACAAAGGACTCAAGCAAATAAGCAAGAAAAAAATACTATCAACTCTATTAAAAAGTGGGCAAAATCCATGAGCAGGCACTGTTCAAAAGAAGTTAGACAAATGGCCAATAAACATATGAAACAATGCTCAACATCTCTAATCATCAGGAACATATAGATCAAAACCACAATGAAATATCACTTAACTCCAGTGAATATGGCTTTTATCAAAAAGTCCCAAAACAATAAATGTTGCCATGGATGTGGAGAGATAGGAACACTAAGACACTGCTGGTGGGACTGCAAGCTAATACAATCTCTCTGGAAAGTAATATGGAGATACCTCAAAGAGCTAAAAATAGAACTACCATTTGATCCAGCAATCAAATTATTGGATATCTACCCAAAGGTAAAAAAGACATTCTATAAAAAAAGATATCTGCATCCAAATGTTTATAGCAGCACAATTCGCAATTGCAAAGATGTGGAAACAATTATCCTGGGTAGAGCTGGAGCCCATTCTACTAAATGAAGTATCACAAGAATGGAAAAACAAGCACCACATGTATGCACCATTAAGTTGGTATTAATTGATCAATACTTATGTGCACATATAATAGTAACATTCATTGGGTGTCAGGCAGTTGGGGGGAGGAGGGGATGGATATAATTCACACCTAATGGGTGTTGTGGGCACCATCTGGGGAATGGACACAATTGAAGCTCTGACTCAGGTAGGGCAATGGCAATATATGTAACCTAAACAATTGTACCCTCAAAATACGCTAAAATTAAAAAAATTAAAAAAAGGAAAACAAGCACCACATGTACTCAACATCAAATTGGTACAAATTCATCAACACTTATGTGCACAAATGGAAGTTTTATTTATTGGGTGTCAGGCTGGTAGGAGGGGCAAGAAGGGGATGAGTATATTCACACCTCACAGGAGCTGTCTGCACTCTCTGGAGGAGGGGCACACTTGTAACTCTGACTCGAGTGGTTGAAAGGCAATATATGTAACCTAAACATTAGTACCCCTGTTATATGCTGAAATAAAAAATATATATATAAAATCTAATTTTCATCACGTGTCACAATCTGATCCAGATGTGGTTCATTGTTGTGTACAATAAGAGAAGACTACACTTCAAAACAACAATTTTTTTGATTTTCGATCAGCTCATGAGGCACCCACTTATCGAGCTTTTTAACCTTTCCAATGTGCTTCAAATGCTGAACAACTATAGAATGGTCATCATTGAGTTCTTTGGCAACTTCTCATGTAGGTGGAGGAGTATCAGCTTTGATGATTGTTCTCAATAGGTCATTGTCAACTTCCAATGGCCAGCCACTGCACTCCTCATCTTCAAGGCTCTTGTCTCCTTTGCAAAACTTTGTGAACCATCACTGCCCTGTGTGTTTGTTACCAGTTTCTGGGCCAAATGTGTTGTTGATGTTGTGAGCTGTCTCCATTGCTTTACTACCCATTATGAACTTGAATAACAATTTGGAGATACCTCAAGCAGCTAGAAATAGAAATACCATTCGACCCAGCAATAGCATTGTTGGGCATCTACCCAAAAGAGCATAAGTCATTCTATTATAAAGACATCTGCACCCGTATGTTTATGGCAGCACAATTCACT
>CAUYPO010111546.1:0-17021 GCA_963574435.1 Cheirogaleus major
CTGCCCCATGAGAGCTCTATTGCTCAACATGAGAGATTGGGGCCAATGGTTCTAAAGGAAAGAGAGTCGCAAGAAATTCAGGATGGAATTCAGGGTTTGGAGAGTTATGATGATGTTCCAGAAGAAGACGACTTAACTATATGTGAATAAATGTAGATTGTTGTACCGTACTTAAAAAAAATAACACATCCCCTGAAAATAAGCCCTAGGGTGTCTTCTCGAGGAAAAATAAATATAAGACCCTGTCTTATTTTCAGGGAAACACGGTAGCATTTCAAAATGAAGTAGCAAGAATGTCGAAAGAAAGAATAAAAATGCGTTAAGGGGAAAGGAAATGAGTTAGAGGTTTCACTGTCTTTAGATCTATATTTGACAGTGATTCCCAACTGAGGCAGCCTAACCTTTTTCTGAGTCTCAAAGACATTCTTCCTATTTTGCCACATTCTGGATATCCTTATTCTACTGTGCTAAGTTTGGCTTGGAGAGTTGAGAGTCGAGGTGGCGGGACCCTGGAGGAAGAAGTGTGATGGTGTTTGAAAGTGTGTGTATTAGAGCAGTGGTCCCCAAACTTTTTGACACCAGGGACCAGTTTCACGGAAGACAATTTTTCCATAGACCAGAGTGGGAAGGATGGTTTTGGGACGATTCAAGTGCATCACATTTACTGTGCAGTCATACCTCTCTGCTAATGATAATCTGTATTTGCAGCTGCTCCCCAGCGCTAGCATCACCACCTCAGACCATCAGCCATTAGATTCTCATAAGGAGCACACAACCTAGACCCCTCGCATGCGCAATTTACAATAGGGTTCCCCGCTCCTGTGAGAATCTAATTCCGATGCTGATTTGACAGGGGGCAGAGCTTATACGGTGAAGCCAACAAGTGATGGGGAGCGGCTGCAAATACAGATGAAGCTTCACTTGCTCACTGCTCACCTCCTGCTGTGCGGCCCGGTTCATAACAGGCCACGAGTACTGGTCTGCCGCCCAATCCTGCGGGTTGGGGACCGCAGTGCTAGAGAATCAAAGGTGTAGTCAGACAATGGCTGGACAGGGTCTGGATCTCAGGGATGGGACCCCCACGCGGCACCATGTGCCACCTTCTGCAACCACCACAGCTGCAACTGCTAAAATTCAAGCATGCGTCACAGACCAAATAACACTGGGAAGTTCTGGTCTACACGTCTGAAGAGCAGGCACTGTGGGTGGTCCAAGGGGATCCAGAAAGAACATGACAGTAGGAAAAGAAGGAAAGGAAAAATTAGATTCAATAAAAGGCGTACAATTCCAAATGGTAAGTTCGTTCTATTTGGCTGCAGTAGGACCCCTCCAGGGACCATGGTAGAACTTGAGTCATTTAAACCTTGGCTGGGAAAAGTCGTGGAGGATGTAGAGTAGACAAAGCTGGAGTTTGGATTAGTCTGGTGGAGGGACCAGAAGACCCAGTAGGTGATTTTAGTCGACAGGGCTCTGCTTCCCCAGACATCCCCCCTGCTGGCAGATTCTGCTGAGGGGCTGACTCAGGCCCAGGTGACGGACGGGATCGTGCCGCGTGCGGGTGGGTATGAGTGTGAAGGGAGGTGTTTTCCAAGTCGTCACCGCCTCGTTTCTCAGACTGACTGGGGTGTTTGAAAGTTGGTATGTTCACGCTCATAAAAAATTTCACATTTCTTGCAGAGGGTTTGTTTTATGGGGGAAAAAAATAGAAGCAGAGGAAGGATATTCCATTTGAGTTTGCAGGAAATAATCTTTTTAATTAGAAGGCTGCCACACATTTCAGATTTTCCAAGAGGGCTTAAGTTCAATGCCGTCATATGTATGTGTGTGTTTTTTGTAAAAGCACACTACTATTAATTATTTGTTTTTCCTAGAAAGTGCTGGTTAAGGTGTGACTTCTGTGAAATGAGGCCGTTTTGTGTCATCCGTGTGATCAGTATTTGGTTAAATGGCATGTTCTGTGTGGTTTGGTTCATAAAGTTATTGGAAGCCAAGAACCATCACTATAAACTTGCTATAAACCAAGTTTTTACACTCGGTATCATTCATACCTGGTACACAGTGCTGGGCAAACAGAGAGTGCTCAATAACTGCATCTTGAGTGATTGATGTGGGAAGTTGCTCAAAGTATGAATAATAACACTTCTTGGGTCTATGCAGGGAGCAAACCGATGGGTGATTAAATTCAAGCCACTTTTTGAAAACCAGTTTGCTTTTCATTTCAGAAACACACAGGAATCTAAGGTGAAGGGAAGACACTAATTAGATTTTTACCTGGATTTGAATGCACCCTCCTCATCACTCATGAAAGGACTTGAGCAATATCCTGCCGGCCTACCCCAGCTTGGCTTCTGAATCTATGGAATAGGGGAGCTGCACCCAATGGCTCCTCCTAACTGTGCCCAGCAACGGCCAGAGCCAGGCTGCCTGGTTGTACTGTCCTGAATGCCACTATCCAGGAGTCAGCAATGGGTAATGTCACTGCCACGTGAAAGATGAAATGGGAATACTCCCATAAAGAGGCAGAGGGGCTGTCCAGGGACTTGTGCCAACACAGCAGAGCAAAGACAAATAAGGAATAAGGACACCTTGGTTCTGGTTCTAATTCTGGCTTGGACCTGACTTGTTATATGATCTTTGACAAGTCATTCAACGTGTGTCTGGACCAAATGCTACACAAACACAAAGGGACGTGATGATGGTTATTACCAATAGTAAGTCATTCAGGGTATGTTTGTCTGCTTCTTTCTTTGTTTGTTTAGCTTCCCTTGGCCAGCTTGTTCCCTAAAGGATTTACAACAGCTTAAAAATGAGATAAGACCCTAGAGAAAATCCCTCCAAATCAAACCACCTTGTCTGACTCTTGACATTTTAGTGCTGACCATTAAGGAGACAATGAGCCGATGGGTCTCCTGTTCCAATCCTGGTCCTACTTGCCCATTAGCCATGTAGCTTGGGGAAAATCACTTCCTTCCTCTGGAACTTGGGGTCTGCAGTGGTTTAAAGACATGCCCCCAAATTCTTTACCCTCTTCCCATAAAGAGGTAGGTGATGCCTAATTCCCCTCCCTTTGAATACAGCCTCCTCAAGGACTCACATCTAACTCACTGAAATACAGAGTGTGGGGGGACGACCTTATGTGACTTCTAAGGCCAGACCTGGCGCCCTCTCTTGGGACATGCACCTTTGGAGCCCTGAGCCACTGTGGAGGAGTCACCCTGCTGGAGAGACCACATAGAGACACACGGAAACAGAGAGAGGTACCCAAGGGACCCCAGACATTCAAGTTTCCCATCCCGGCTGCCACATGTGTCAGCAAAGGAGCCTTCAGGATGACCCCGGCTACAGGCATCATCTGGCTGTAAGCTCCTGAGAGGTGCCAAGCTCCAGCCGCCCAGCTGAGCCACTCCTGAAGTCCTGGCACATGGAAACTGCGAGAGATAATAAATGATTAGTGTTGTTTTAAGCCACTAAGTTTCGGGGTAATCTGTTGAGCAGCAAAAGATAACTAACACAAAGACTTCCCATCATCTCCTCTGGAAGGAGCCCCTGAAGACTCAGGAGGGTCTCAGGGCAGTCCCCTTGCCTCCTGGGAAGTGCTTCTGTTACCTACATCCTACTGTTTTCTTGAAACAGACACGGGCATGCAAGGAGCTGGAGATTCCTAGCTTTGATAGTGATCTTGGGCAAATCACTTCAGTTCCTTAGGACCTCAGTTTTACCTCCTGTAAATAGAAGAGCTTTTCTCCTATCTTTGTTCGTTCCAACGAACGTATATATGTACGTATAAATGATACAATCGGGAACTCTCAGGTTGGTGAAGCATTTGGAACTTCCCGGAAGGCCCTATTTGAAGTCAAGTCAGGATGCATCTCGCATGTAAATGCCCTGCCAGCCCTGGTGCTCTCCCAGGAGGCAGCAGTCGGAAAGGCCAGGTCCTTGTGCCCCTGCCCATGCCCCCTCCCTCCTGCCCTTGCTGGTCACTGCTCTGGGGCCCACGTGGCCTGTACCATGAGTGGATCGGCCAGCGTACTCTCGTCCTCTCAATCCAGCTGTGGGTTGCTGCAAACCTTAGAGGCCAAGGCGTGAAAAAGATAAAACAGAGAAAAGACAGGATCGCTGCCTTTGGAGAGTTTCTAACCCAGCGAAGAGGCAGACCCAAGCCCTGCAAACGCTAGACAACTACAGGCAATTGGATGCTAAGTGGCGGGGGGTCAGGGTACGTGGAAACAGGCACAGCCGCAGACTCTGAAGGCTCCAGACAAGGTAGCAGAGGACTCATTTCGCCAGGTGCTCTTGAAGGATGGCACCCTCGGTTGAATGTTTGTGTCCTTCTGAAATTCGTATGTTGAGCCTAATCCTCAGTGTGATGGTATTTGGAGGTGGGGACTGTGGGAGGTGATTAGGTTGTGAGGGTAGACACCAGAGAGATGACCTCTCTCTCCTCACGTGGGGACAGAATGAGGAGACCGCTGTCTGCAAACCAGGGGAAAGCGTGAAGCAGGGTCTGCGGCGAGGAGAGCCTGGGGAACAGGAGAACGGTGCAGAAACGCAGACTGAGGGCACGGAGGAGGGGAGGCAGCCTGCCGAGCCACGAGCCCTGCATCTCAAGATGCCTGTCGCCTGGCTGTCTGCACCCCTTCCTCCTGGCCTTGGCCGGCCCTGCTCGGTCGCCTGGAAGCAGCCTTTCTTCACAGAGCTGGCGGTTCGCAGTTGGCAGGGAGCACCCCACTTTCTCTCAACAGCCGTCCGTCTTCTTGCCTTCCCCTTTCCAACAGGGTGAATACATTTCTCTCCTGCTGTGTGTGCCAACATACCTCGAATTTGCTGGCAGCAGGCTCTTCTCATGTGTTGGTTTTGGAACACTTCAGGAGTTTGTCCTATTTCTCTTCCATCTGGGCGAGAAACATGCCAACCAGGATTTCTCTGGACTTTTTCTTAACCCTGGGCTGTAACCCAAGGGAGCATGCGTCTCGACCCCGCAGGTCTCAAGCTCCATCCTTGCCTTCCCCACCCCTCTCTTCCACAGCCCTCACTGGCAGCCTGCGGCCAGTCCTTCTGGGTGGAGTCTCCACTCTTGACCCCCTTGAACTTAGTGCTAAGAAGCCGGGTGATTACAAATGGACATTTGAGCTTCCACTGGAAATTGGTAATATATATTCTTGGCAGCAGTAAGGACAGGCTGTGAAAATTCTTTTCTTGTTGGACTTCTTTTAAGGAGAGGAGTTTGGTTTTAGCATACTCACAGGCGGCGGAAGTTGGTGGGGGCTGTGTAATGGGAAAACCAGGCTAGAACTGGAGGTGTCCGAGGGTGGCAGGTGGAACCCATAGCCAGGTGTTTGGAGGACATCAGTGCCTGCCACCTGGGAGGTGCTCAATAATTATTTGCTGCATGGAAGGCTGGATAAAATATGGGGGAAAGTAACGCAAGGTAACTTTTTGACTTCACTGTATTAGACCCATTCACCCCTTCTGCAACAGCTATAATTCCTGCTTGCGACCCCTCCACCAGGCTACTGCCCCAGCTTCCTCTCGGGCCTCCGGGCCTCCCGTACACTCCACACACCACAGCTACAGTTTATCTTTCTAAAAACAAACCTGCTAAATGTGGCATCATGGATTGAACCCTGGAAGAGAAAGAGGACATTAGTGGAGAAACTGGAGAAATCCAAAAAGTCTGAAGTCTATTTAACAGTAATGTATTGTTGTTCACCTCTTAGTGTTGCCAAATGTACCATATTTATGTAAGATGTTAACAACAGAGTAAACTGGGTGAAGGGTGTTGTCTGAGTCCATTTTGTGTTGCTATAACAGCAGATCTGAGACTGGATAATTTATAAAGAATGGAAATTTATTCTCCCACAGTTTTGGAGGCTGGGAAGTCCAAGATCAAGGCACTGGCATCTGGTGTGGGCCTTCTTACTGCATTCTCACGTGGAAGGAGGTAGAAGGACAAGAGAGGAACTGTGTCCTCACATGGCAGAATAGCATAAGAGGGCAGACCCACCCCATAACCCTTTTTATAGCAGCATTAATTAGTTCTTGATGGAAGAGCTCTCGTGACCTGAATACCACCATTAGGCCCCTCCTCCCAACACTGTTGCATTAGGGATTAAATTTTCAACACATGAATTTTGGGGGACACATTCAGACCATAGCAAGTATACTGGTACTCTCTGTATTATCTCTGCAATTTTTCTCAGAATCTAAGATTATTACACAATAAAATGTCATTTAAAAAATGCAAATCTGACTATATCACTATCCTGCTCAAAACTAGGGTAAACAACAATATTTTGGTTTGCCCAGGATGGAAGGATTTCCTGGGAGGTAGGACTTTCAATGTTTAAACCAAGAAAGACTCTAGGCAAAATGAGACAATTGGTCATCCTAAACCCTCAAATGGCTCCTTACCAGGTAAAGATTAAGTACAGGTTTCTCAAGCTGACCTAACAAGGCCTTCCAGGGTCTGCACCTGGCCCCTGCCTCTAAGTACGGAGCTCCTGTGATCCCCTGCACCCCACCTGCCACTCTGGGCTCCTCCAAGCCCCCTCCACCTTGAGCCTTCACTCATGCTGTTTCTCCGCCTGGAGGGTCTTCTCTGCCCCTTCATCCCCGCAGCCAACACAGTGTTCCTGTTTTAAAGGCATTCAGGGGTTATCTTCTCTAAAAAACCCCAGTGAGTTGAGAACTTACATCCACAAGAAAACCTGCATACTGATGTTGATAGCATGACTGCCAACACTTGGAAGCAATCAAGATGTCCTTCAGTAGGTGAGTGGATAAATATACTGTGGTACATCCAGACGATGGAATATTATTCGGTGCTAAAAAGAAATAAAGTATAGAGCCAGGAAAAGACATGGAGGAACCTTAAATGCATACTACTAAGTGAAAGAAGCCAGTCTGGAAAGGCTACATACTGTGTAATACCAACTAAATGACATTCAGGAAAAAGCAAAACTCTGGATGGAGACGGTAAAAAGATGGGTGGTTGTGGGGGCTTAGAAGGGTCGGGAGGAGAGAGGGAGAAATAAGCTGAACGCAGAGGATTTGTAGGGCAGTGGAACTACTCTCTGTGATACCGTCACGGTGGGTGCATGTCTTTATGCATTTGTCCAAACCTGCAGAATGTACAACACCAAGAGGGAACCCTAATGTGAGCTGTGGACTTTGGGTGACAATGACGTGTCTGTGTGGGTTCATTGATTATAACAAAGGTACTGCTTGGGTGGGGCACGCCGACAGTGGGGGAGGCTGTGCGTGTGCGGGGAACGGGGTACACAGGAACTTTCTGTGCCTTCTGCTCAATATTGCTGTGACCATAAAACTGCTGTGGAAAATAAAGTCTATTTAAAACAAAGAGACAAACACCAAGAACCAGCTTTTCCCCAGGGTCCCCCAGCTTGGCCCTGCCCTTTTTTGGTTCCTCCACCCCTGCACTTTTGTCTGCCAGATCCCAGGGAGCAATGTGTTAAACCTTGCGGTTTCCGCGTGTTTGCTTCCAGTCCAGCAGGAACCCAGAGAGCAGGGTCACGGCATGGTCTTTCCAGCATCTCCAGGGCACAGAGTGCTTTTTGGCTCCTGGTAGTTTAGTATGATTGTTGAATGATCCAGTGTTATTGACTATCTGCTATGAACGTTTTTGTTCTCCTTCTCTGCTGGGTTACGCCCTTCAGTCTACATAGAAGTTGAAAGAAATCTCCCCTCGCTCTGCTGCCCTACCTAGTCATTGCCATGCCACCTTGTCCCAACACAGGCGATTTCTCATGGGGAAGGGGGGTTGTCCCGGCCGCATTTCCCAATGGCTCAGCCATGCTTCTTGGCCCTCATTCAGCTCATGGCCCGGTCCTGAACCTCGTCCTCAACCCCAGCCCACTCCCCACCTGCCTCTGCCTCACCTGCTGAGCTGTCTTCCCATTCATGGCCTCGCCTTTATCCCGGCCCAGAAGCTGGACATGGATTCTTGGTCTTCTACTCTGCTCCTTGACCCCAGCTCGGTCTTCCTCAGCCTTGCACTGCCCTGGGGCAAACATCGGCCCATTTGAGGCCAGTCTGTTTGGCGTGGCCCCGTGAACAGGCTCCTCTGGGCTGCCCAACCCTGAAAACGGGACCTGGGTGCTCTCTGCCCTAAGGCTGCATTCTCCAAGAGCTCCACTGGTTCCTGTTTTAACAAAGCCAGGCCACGTCTTACTCAAAATCCCTGCAGGATTGGATGCTGCCAGCCTCTCCCTCCTGGCCAAACCTGTGGTAGGGGGCCACCGTGGAGCAGTATGTGAGAGGGACTTACATGGGTTTATTCAGGAGCATCTTACTTTGGTGCTCTGTCCTGAGACAGACAAGATAGCATGGACTACTTGCTTCTCACAAGCAGCCCAGCTCTATGGACAGAAAGTAAATCTAGATAAAAAGCCCTGACCTGCCCCAGAAATCCTCCTTCACTACCAGTTTGCCTTCTCAAACTGTATCAACTTTCAAAGTGTGCATACCCTTTAACCCTCTCACCCAGTAATTCCACTTCTAGAATTCGACTCCATAGAAATAGTCTGCATATGCATGAAGATGTGTGCACAAGGACATTCTGTTACAGTGAAATATTCGGAATAACCTACTTGTCCATTGATAAGGAAATGGTTATATAAATTTGCACAATGGTATACTGGGCAGGCGTTAAGGCAATGAGGTAGATCTACATGTATTAACAAGAAGAGATTCTCAAGCTATAACCTAAGGCAGGGTTTGCAAACTAAATCCCATAAGCCAAATCCAGCCTGCTGCCTGTTTTTATATAGTCCACAAGCTAAGGACAGTTTTTACATTCTTTAAATGGTTGAAATAAAATCAAGTAGAGAATAATATTTCATGACCCATGAAAAATATATGAAATCCAAATTTCAGTGTCCACAAATAAAGTTTTATTGGCACACAGCCCAGCCCGTTCATTCACTTACAATCTATGGCTGCTTTCACCCTACAATGGCAGAGTTGATAAATGTGACAGAGACCATATGGTTCACAAAGCCAGAAGTATTTACTATCTGGCCCTTTACAGAAAAAGTTTGCCAGTTTCTCTGCTCTCCACTCACTATGAGAGGATAAAACTCAAAGTTGGCTGTCTGCAATCCAGAAGAGGACTGTCACCAGACCCCAACCATGCTGGTACCTGATCTTGGACTTCCAGTCTCCAGAGCTGTGAGGAATAAGTTTCTGTCATTTATAAGACAAAAAAAAAAACAAACAAAAAAGAAAGAAAGAAAGAAAAAGTTTGCCAACCCCTAATCTAAGTGATGAAAGGCAAATCGTATATATTTGCTATTTCTTTCATAGAATACTCCCATAAAAATTATGCACATTATGTAACATATATTAATATTTAAGTATACAAATTAATAGAAGATGTTGGAAGGCTACTCTCCAAACTGTTAACAATGGTTCCTTGTGAGAAAGGAGCAGGACTGGAGAGAGAAGGATAGATTAAGGGAGATAACATATTTTATTATTTATACCTATATGCCTTTAATTTTATACTAAATATATGTGTGTATATACATATACAGTCGATTCTTGTTATTTGTGGTAGTTACAGTCTACAAAGATACCACAAACACTGGAATAGCAAATATTGAGCCATTACTTCTAGGGGAAATATTTAGGTTATTCAGTATGAAATGTCTGATTTCCTTAAGTATTAAGTTTGACAGTTGATATCTCTGATATTTCACTTTGTCACTTCTTGTTTTATGTTTATTGTGAAGGTACATCCTCAGTCTTTCAAATGCTTGTTTTGTCTTGTGACTGTCTTTCAGATTTTTTTTAGAGCAACTTTTGTGAAACCATGGCTAAGTCAAAATTCATGTTATTTTTGAATCTGAGTTCTATCGTGGAAGCAATGCAGTGCAGACATCTTGAAATATCAACGAACTGTTTGGGAAGGATGTGGCTAATAAATGCACAGTACATCGATGGTTTGAGGAGTTCCATCCTGGTAATTTTAATCTTGAAAATGAGCCACGTGGGAGACCTGAGACCAAGGTGGATAATGATGGACTGAAAGCTATAGTGGAAGCGAATCCATCTCAACCTACGTGTGAATTAGCAGCAAGTTTGACATTACTGTTCCAAGAATATTGGACCATTTGAAACAAATGGGCAAGGTAAAGAAGCTGGATAGATGGGTACCACATGAATCAAACAAGTGTCAGAAGAGTAATTGTCTCAAAGCTTCCCTTTCTTTGCTGTAACGACATAAAGGCAAACCATTTCAACACCGTATTGTTACGTGTGATGAAAAATGGATTCTTTTGGACAATTGCAAGTGTTTGGCACAACAGTTGGATAAAGATGAAGTGCTGGAACACAGTCCAAAACTGAACATTCGTCCAAAAAAAGCCAATGGTGTCTGTTTGGTGGTCCAGCACTGGTATTATCTACTATAGCTTCATGAAACCTGGTTAATCGATTACAGCGGATGTTTACTACAACCACCAATTGGACAAAATGATGAGGATGCTTGTGATTAAGCAGCCGAGATTGGTCAATAGAGACAGGCCAATCTTCTTGCAAGACAACGCTCTACCATGTGTCACACAAACAACGCTGCTCAAACTATAGAAGCTGGACTTGGAAACTCTCTGTTATCCACCATATTCACCAGACCTTGCACCAACTGACTACCACTTCTTCCAGGCTTTGGACCACTTTTTGCAGGGAAAAGTATTCAATTCCAAACAAGCTGTGGAAAACTTCTTTTGAAATTTCATCACCACTTGCTCTCCAGGCTTCTTTGCTGCTGGCATAAACAAGCTACCATTAAGATGACAAAACTGTGTCCATAGTTTAAGGGCACACTTTGATTAATCGTACTGCTTCTTGTTTGAGATATAGTAAACTTTTGATTAGAAATTGGAAATTTCATATTTAATGACCTAATACAAGATTAGGCTCCTATGAACCTCTGATCACAGCATTTTTGACAACTGATAATACATAATCTTGCTTTAGTGTGTTTCTGTTTAAAGACATCTTATTTTTCTCTGCAAGGCACTTCCATAGCCTTCTTTGGCTTAGGAATACTAGACTTAGCACTATGTTTGGGGGCCATTTTAACCAGTGAAATCACCAATGAAAAGCACAAAAATGTGAAGAATGTGGCACCACATAGACCACAGAAAGGACACTTACCTACAGTTTGAGAGCCGGAATGGAAAGTAGAGCTCCACCTTATTTGTCCTCAGTGGGGAACACACCCAATGGGTGACTCAAGCTTTTTGTCACTCTGTCTACATCCAAGAATGACTGCAAAAGCACCGTATGTACTGATTTGGGGGTTATAAATAAATTTTAATGAGTAGGCAAATTCACAAATACAGAATTGTCAAATAATGAGGACCAACCATATGTTTATATGTGTGTGTTATATATTAATATGTATATTTATTCATGCATTGTTTTTGTACTTAAATATTCAATAAAAATATGTTTAATGTTTGCCCTTAACCACAGAGTTGCCTCCAACATCTACCTGTGGGCAGCATGCAGAGGGTCTGTAACCAGTGCCCCTGAGGAGCAGACAAGGTAGACACGTTCATTTCCACATAAGTGAGCCCACCTTTCGGCAGGACCTTCAACAGGGCAGAGGTGGTAGCAAAGCAGAGAACAGGTCAAGCCTCCCCCGGGGCAGTTTCCTATTATTGAATGGTTGGCTTCTTGGGTGTCTATGAGCAGCCGCTTCCTGAGGACCGGCAAAGTCACGTGGCATGAGACGTGAGAACCCAACCAGGCATGAGAACGCTGGCAACACACACACAGTCAGGCCACCAGAGGTGACTGGTGAGAAGTTTGCATCTCCTCACACTGGCTTCCACTTCTTCACCCCTTCCTGCATCCATACCGTTCATTTGCTCACACCACTCATTCATGCAGCCAACGCATTCATCCTGTTCTCGCGTTTCCTACGTAAACCCTTATCCAGGGCAGGTTTGAGGGGCACAGTGTCTTGTTCTGGTCTGTTCTTCACTCCCTTGGCACCACAGCCTTCCAAGGCCAGGTTGTAGTAACGACTGCCTTTGATCAGCATGTTGGGAATGTGTTCCTCAATGGACACCCTGACTGGCCATTTCACATCAGTCCCCCAGCAGTGGATTGAGCAGTTTGAATGGGATCCTGGCCAGTGGATGTTTCAAACCCTCCACTCTCAGCTTCCCAACCTCCTCCCAGAGCTGCCAACCCAGTGGGCCCACTGCGCTAGCGGCCAGACTCTGTCTAGGGACGGAGTGCCAGCCAGTGCAGTGGCACGGGGGAGCCTGCGAGGCACTGGATTAGTTATACGGCCAAGCAATGTTCTTTCTAGGTGGAAAAGCCACTTTAAACTCTTCTCCTAAAACAAAAAATGTAAATATAGCACTAACTTATATACATTCGTCTATGCTGTCTAACGGGTTTTAAATGCCTTAGGCCTGTCTCTGCCGTGGCTTTTTAAGAGTCCTGTGGCTGTGTCCTCCTGCCACCTCCCGTGATGCTTATGGAACAGCTAAAAGGGGCAGGGAAAATCAGAACCGCTCATTAGGTGCACGTTAGAACTGCGTTCAAGTTAATAAAACAGGAAGAAGAGACACACCCAGGCCCACGTGAAATTAACCACAGCCTGATCTGAAGATACCGCAGGAATATTCAGACCTGCAGGGTAGGGACGCGGGGCCCAGTCCTGGGAGAGCGTGGGGCTCGCACAAAGCGCTGTCGCCACCTTGTGGTCAGCAGAGGTGGGCCTCGGAGCCCCGGCGGACTGCTCCAGGCCCTTCTCAGCACGCTCCCGAGGGCGTGGGGGAGCTCCTGGAAACGCTGCCCTTCCCTAGGCCGCCAGACACCCCCCGGGAGGCCTGGCCCTGTGTGTCTGGAGGAGCGCCCTCTCTGGGCCCGGCTCCCTCTGTAAAACTGCAGGCTTGTCCTGCCATCACCTCCCTACGATCCCTTCCAGTCCTTCCGTGCTGTTTATGTGGCCACTGTGTCGTGCAAGGCACCGTGGGGGAGGCAGAAGGCTCCAGGAGCAGCTTCCCCCGTCAGAGCACGGGCGTTTGCTGGGCCTGGCGCGGGGAGGGCCTCGGTGGCGCTGCCCCGGAGGACTTCCCGGTGGGTCTGTCTTAGTAAGCAAGGGAGGCTGAGGAGGGAATGGCTGTTTAGTGCCTGCCCTCCATGCACAGAGATGGACTATGGTCTTTCCATGTGTGGTGGCCGGAAGAACCAAGCAGACAAGACCTGGGGGAGGGCACGGGGAGAGTGCGTGTGTTGCAGGTGCTGCGTGCGCGCGTCTGGGCACGCGCGTTCCCGCGTCTTTCTCCATACAAGAAGAGACCTCCAGACAAGACCTGGAGGAGGAGGGAGGGGGACGGAGGAGCTCTGGGGCTGCTGGCACCTATGGAAAGTGAAGTGCTGCCCTTTCTTCATGAAAAGTGAGGCCCGGCCTGGGGAAATGATCAGTTCTGCTTCCCAAGGGCTGCGCTCAGGACTGGAATCTGCAGCCTTGGTGGCCATGATTGCAGCTCCGGGTGAGACTTGCATTGCCTGTGACCACACCAGTAGAGAGCCCTGCTGCGGGACACGGAGGCCCGCTGTGTCTCCCTGGGCACCCCAGCAGACCCCACTCCTGGATTAGCCTCCTCACCCACCCCTCTGGCCCCAGCGCTGCTCTACCCAAGGCCCGGTGGGCAGGCTCCAAGCCCGTCCCCGTCCTTACTGTCTCCGCCTCAGCCAGGCATCCTCCGTCACCACCCCTGACCAGCTGCCCCAGAACGCCTGGAGAGACCTGGGACACAGGTTCTGGTGGGCTCCTGCTTGTGCAGCCAGCACCTCCTTTTGGATCCAGGAGGCTCAGCCCTAAATATGTCAAGCAGGGCTGCAATTGACAACCCTGGGAAAGTGTGTTTTCCATGCTTTCCAGAGGGAATGCTCCTGAGACCAACCTGGGTTGGGGTGAGATGGGGAGAAAAGGGGGGAGAAAGGGAGAGAGTGCTGAAGGGCTGGAGCTGTCACCATTCCTTGCTGAGGGGAGGCAAGCCCCAATCTGAGTAGCATGGCAGGTCTCCAGGAGCACTGGAATTAATACGTGAAACTTCTATGCTCCTTGCAAAGGATGGTAAGTCAGTATTGCTATGTGCATTTTATAGGAGAGAAAACTGAGGTGTGAGGTATTTATAGACATATATTTTGTACTTTACTATATACATATGCTATTTACTCCTGCTTTGCATTTTGCCCTTCCATTGTTTTCCACTATCCCTGACAGCAGATCCCTGCGAGACAGAAAGGCCAGACTGACAGTTCCGAAGCCCATGACAGAGCTATGCTGGAACAGGGCTCCCTTGTTTCTGGCTGGAAAGACCATTGGTTGCTTAACTGCTTTCATTTCCAACCCATCTTCCTAGCAGAGCCCAGTCAGGCCCAGACCCTCCCATGTAACACCTTGCCTCAGGGGACTGCAAATCCCAGCAGTTAGGGTGACTCAGACTTCCTTGCTAGTTTTGGGTTCAGAACCTCAGGTAGACCAATCAGCCCAGGATATTACCTAGTGGCTACTATTCGTCCAGGTATTTGCTTAAGCTGACCCATTCAGACTGATCACATTCTCCCTGGATGTGACCAAAGAAGCAACTGCCAGAGTTGCTGCCAGCAGCCATCCTGCAGCCATGAGGGGAGTCAGCCTAAGGACAAAGAACTAGAAGACAGCAGAGCAGACAAGATCACATGAAAACAGAGTCGACACCCTGATCCTACCCTACCTGAATCCCTGGCTCTGGGCTACTTGCGAGATGATATAGTACACTCCTTACTGTTTTTGTCAGTTTCTGTTGAAAATACTTGGGCTGAAAATAGTTGACTTTTCTCTTCCTTGTATCTGAAAGTATCCTAATGGGCACGTCTGGATGGACACACTTTTCCTCACTTCTGCTGTAAGATTTCTCCTTGCCTTCCTCTGGCCCCCGTCAGAGCCAGGGCAGCACACATTGAGAGGGCCAGGGTGGACTAGATGCATCCTCTGGACACCGCAAATGTCTCTTGTGGTATCTTAAGATTTCAAAAACTGTGCAGGGAGCGGTGGCCTAGCTCAGTCCTGCTTCCCATTAGGATAAACACATCCCTCAGTGCAGGGACCCATGTACAGCTCCAGAAATAGCTTGCCCACCAGAGAAAATGCACTTTATTTGACAGGCTTCCCACAGCCATGTCATTATCATATAATCTCTTTTATCCACCCCTTTCCCCTGCCTAGAACTTAAATTGCATCTTTAAAATGTCTAAATAGCAGTTTGGTGATCTTCAGTGATGCTACGCTTGATTCTGAGCTGGGAAAATCAACTTCAAAAGCCCAACTTCAGAGAAGTCTGGGTGAGGGATGGGAGGAATGATTTACATCCAATTATTTTTCTGTGAAGAAGGATGGGTTGAAAATAGTTGACGATAAGTAACTTTCCATGTCCAAAGGTCCAGCTTTCAACTTCTGAATCAACAATATCAACCCTCGGCCCTCGCCTGAGCTTCTACTGTGTGTGACATTCTGCCCTCACTAGGTGGCAATTCCTACTTCTTGCAGGGCTGGCACCGCCAGGCAGGGGCGTGGGTGCCCCAGGGGCTCCAGGAGAAATCGGGCAAGATGCAAGGAGGCAGCCCCGGGAGAGAACCGATGAAGGTAACTAAAAGTGCTGAGTGGTAAGGGACAGCATCAGAGCTCATCATTGTGGGGCCAAAGACAGTATCCGAATGAAACAAGGTACACTCTTCAGAGGAAGTAGGAGGGCTACACATGGGGATGTTGAGGCTGCAGACTGCTGGGCTCACTGTCTGGGAAGAGGCTGAGCTCCACTTACCCAGGGCTGGCTCTGAGCAAAACTGGGAAGCAGGCAAGGTTCATCCCCTGTGCCCGGCCCACCACCTCCTGCCTCAGTGCCCTGCTTGGTGGAACCTTCACTCTTCCTCTTCCCCTTACTGAAAACCTGCTCTAGATCCTTCCTGGGCCTGAGCAATAGGCTCCAGCTCCAAGTGCCAAGGGGAGGATTTGAGAGGCAGCCCTGGAGCAGGAGAGCGGGGCGGCCATCTCAAAGGAAGCAAAGCCTTGCTTTTGTCAAGTCCATTTCCAGCAGCAGACGGGGGGTGGCCCCTCCAGTCTCTTGAACACCCACCCTGCCCTGGTCCAGCCTCTGCACCCGCAGTCTCCTTGCAGCCTCACAAGGAGTGCGCATGGATGAGCTCATTGGCCCCCCTTTAGAGATGAGAGAACTGAACTGAGGCTGGGAGAGGTCCGCGGGGTTCAAGCCTGGGTCTTTTGTCACTCGTGGCCCGTCTTTTGCACCCCCTGCCTACTTGCCTGCATACGTGAGCTGGACTCTGACCTTACATGGGGCTTTGGCTTCCATATTGCCTCTTAAACCAACCTGGGGAAGCAAATAACAGCATAAATCTCACAACTGGAAGGATTGGGCAGGGGTGCGTAGTTGCAGGCCTAAAAACCAAACTTTCCTCTTCTTGCACGTTGCTCCTGATCAGCGCTGGGCAGCACTGGCCATCCCAGGAGGAAGGGCAGTATGGAACTTTCCAGAAAACCACCAAATCCTTCCGTTCATAGGGGGTTTCGGAGCACCCCAGACCACCACACTTCATCTCCTGTCATTGTTTCTCTTCTAGGGTGGCAACTATTACTTCCTCGTGTCTTCCGTCAGACACTGCGTTTCTCTCAGCTTGCGAGTCCCCTTGTCCCTTCCTTCCCAGGACCTCGCCCTCCTCACGGTCACACTCACACTCACACTCACACAGCCGTCAGTTCCTTCCGAAACCAAAATATATGTACTTATATAATCATATTTTCTTCTAGATTTCTGGAGTATTAAAAAAACAGTCATTATCCCTACACTTTTGGTTAAGGAAAATTTCAATCATCAAAATGAAGTAGCAGAGAGGCAGAGCAGATCTGTTTCTAATGAAGAGGCCGGGGGAGGCCGCCGGTGGCGGGCGGTGTGTGTCCCGGCGGTTCCCAGCCG
>CAUYPO010111551.1:0-11408 GCA_963574435.1 Cheirogaleus major
TTGGGGCTGTATGAAGGGAGGGAGCACTTCATTTATGGGGAGCCCAGGAAGCTGATCACCAAGGATTTGGTGCAGGAGAAGTATCTGGAGTACCGACTGGTGCCCAACAGTGATCCTCCATGCTATGAGTTCCTGTGGGGTGCCAAGGCCCATGCTGAAACCAGCATGACGAAAGTCCTAGAGTTTTTGGCCAAGGTCATTAAAACCATTCCTAGAACCTTCCAGTCCCCGCATGAGGAAGCTTTCAAAGATGAGGAAGAGCCATCCCAAACCAGAGTAGGCGTCAGGGCTGGTACCACTGCCCAGGCCAGCTCCCATGACAGGGCCACATCTGGGAGGTCCTCCCAGCCCTAGGGAAGTCTGAGGCAGCCTTCACTTTGAGGTTAAAAAGGGCTTGTCAGCGTTCTAGCTAATAGAGGGTGAGATGGGGCTGGAGACAGCACAACATATGTCTTTTTTTTGTTCCTGTTATTCATACATAACTCGTAGATTCATCTTTTCTTCCTGCCTTTCCAGTGTGTTTCCTTTAAAGAGGTTTAGATTCACTATCTAAGTTTATGAATGGCATGGATCACACAATTATTGCTGTTTATCAAGTTTGTGTAATAGTTTTGTGTTTCGTAAAACAAATTGAAAATCCATCCTTTGATTGTAATCTAGCACAAGAAAAAATAGCACTGGAATAGGGATTTGCTTTAAAATGTGAAAGAACCCCACAGTGAAATAGTTGGAGTCATGAGATGGTGAAAAAATAAATAAAGGTGGTCAATTCTTGTTTTTTCTTATTCGTTTTAGTCTTGTCTTTTGTTAAAATTAAAGTATAACATAAACCAGGATTTGCTTAGCTTATTTAAGAATGTATGAGAAAATAAATCGATATCGATGAGAACTCTGGTTACTGGCTCCTTTGTTCCCCAAACATGAATTGAGAATCTCCTGTCTGAAAGGCTTCATGCGTGTTCCAGGAATGTGTAGACAAAGAAGACCCAGCCCCTGCCAATAACATTTTAGAATCCAAGAGCAGCTTTCATACCAACAACATGGGGAGATACACTGTAAGATGTAAAGGACAACAAAAGGAAGGGGTGGGGAGGGAGGATATTCCAGATAGAAGCAGCCCAGTGTAGATGCCCTGGGACGAGGCAGGCTGTAACTTGGGAGGCTGCCAGTCATTGCCTCAGTGGGAGGGAAGTTTAAATTAGGCTGCATGTGGGGCTACATGAGGATGTTGAAATGGTGAGGGGGGCTCCCAGGCCCTCAGCTGGTGACTGTCAGCGTGGAGAGACTACACCTACAATGGCAAACTGCTCCTAACAGTTCCTTAGGGATGTGGTAGACCAGAGAGAAATCCCACCCTGGGGCAGGATTGCAAGAAGTCCTGTGCTTTGCCCCTGACCCCCCTTCCCCCTCCCTTCCGTGCAGGTGAACACAGTGCACTAAATAAGTGGTGTGCACACTTTGTGTCATGGAGTTTCTGAGAATAAGAAGCTCCCTGCCACGAATAAGAATACTCCAGGGAGCATTCTTGAGGTAGGCTCCTCAGCAGCCAGTGGGCTGGCACTCTCTGCCCTGTCCTGGCGGAGCTGGAGCACTCCATAAAAAGGGAACCCAAATTAACCCTAATTAGGTATTCTACAGAATGTGTCAATGTGTAAACAGGGCCTAGATTTTTGGTGGTGGTAAAATGAATGAAAATAGGGATGGGTTAAATGCAAGGGCAGGTGGGGAGGAGGAAAGGTGTTGGTCATAGACACACCTTCTAGGAGCTTCATGGTGCATCCAGCTGGGGAAGTCGACTTCACACCTACATGAAATGAATGATCATCTAGTGGGGAATTATTAGTTCATTTGATTTGCTAAGCACTATTTTTCCTCATTTGGTTTTCTTTGTCCTAGGACATTGCATATTCTCTAACATCTCCTGGATTAAAATATATATATATATATCCCAGTGTGGTGCATGGTATTGTCTGGGGTCCAAATAATCATACTAAATAAGTGGCATTTAAGAAATCTGTCTTCTTGCCCCTCACTGTACTGAGTTCACAGCTCACATTGCATAAATGCATCAGTCCTGGAAGACAGGGCTTATCAAATCTGCTTCACCAGATGAAGACCCTGAGCCTCGCAGAATTTGCCCCCGTGCCTGAGTTTATACTGCTGGCTTGTGGCAGGGCTGGTGTTAGCCCTGGGGTCTGAATCTGTCCAAAGCCCACACTACCCCACCTCTCCTGGCCTGAGGCAGATCTTGTGTGTTATTATTCACATTTCACTACTCCAAGAGGTATCTCAGGCAATAAAAAGAGGACTCTGTGCACAAAGTACTGCTTTGGAATACATAGCCAGAGCAATAAGAATACCAAAATAAATGGTGGTATTAAAAAAGAGACTTTTTTTTGAGACAGGGTCTTCTTTTGTCACCCAGGCTAGAGTGCAGTGGCATCATCATAGCTCACTGCAACCTCCAAACCTGGGCTCTAGCGATCCTCCTGCCTCAGCCTCCTCTGAGGACTCCTAGCTACTCTGGGATACAGAGGTGTGCTACCACACCCGGCTAAATTTTTCTAATTTTAGTAGAGACGGGGATCTCAGTGTTGCTCAGACTGGTCTCAAACTTCTGACCTTTAGGATCCTCTCACCTGGGCCTCCCAGAGTGATAGGATTACAGGTGTGAGCTACTGTGCCCCTGAGAAAAGAGACTATTTGGGTGACAATATGATAATCTATATATGCATACAATGTCAGATCACCTCAAAATATCAGGGGCTCACAAAATGTTCCTACTCCGTCCCTTGCCTGTAGCAAGGCAATGTGCTAGAAACAAAGTGACATCAGAAGCTAAGTCTGGCTGGGAAGGGAAGGAATAGATTACGGGACTTTGTAGCTGACAGCCCACCCCTGCCCTGGGTCCCTGCCCAGATAGCACACAGTACTGCCCTTGTAGATAGCCCTGCAAGGCCCCATACAGCCTTGGCCAAGTGTGGCTCACTGCGACTTTCCCTCAGAGGTTTCAGGAAGGTGAAGACCTTGGTCTGGGGGCCATAGACTCAGGAAAGTGGAGGATAGAGTTCCAGGACTGATCAGCTATCTAGGTGAGGATCCTGAATGTGGACTGAAGGGACTGGTCCACCCATAATCAAAGGGACCACCCAGTGCTCCGTTCCTCCTCTCAGCCCTGGGAGGGTGGACAGAGCTCTGTGTTGACTTTAGTCTGGCAGGCCTCAGAGAGGTGAGAGCTTCGGTCTATGGGCTTCTACAGAGAGAGAAGACCTGGGCCCTCACTGGAATCTAGTGAGGAAACCAAGTGCTGACTAGGGGACCTCTCTGCAAAAGGGGGTGGGGCTCTGCCAAAGGTGGGTGCAGAGCCCCACTCCTTGTCAATTTTGGGAGCCCCAGGCAGGGGTAGCCAGATGCTGTCAGCCCCAGATTCCCTTTCTAAGGAGACAAGGAGATGACTGCCTTGTTCAGAGGCTTTTAGATTCAGGCCAGTAGAGGGACCTCTAACGAGCTCGGGATAGAGTATATGCCCAATGAGGTGTCAGCGCTGGATGCCTCCTGGCAGGGGTGGTGGACTGAGAAGCCCCTTCCCTTCATTTTAGGGGATCACAAGGAAGTGGGGGCCAAGTTTGAGGTGTCTGCTTCAGCACAGCAAAGGGAAATGGCTCAGGCCCTGTCAATAGTTATGATGGAGCTGAATGTCAACTAAGAGGTCCCCCACCCCAGAAGAGAGGGTCCCCACTACCAGCTCTTGCTGTCACCCCAGGCAACCCTAGGCAGGGCTGGTAGGCTAAAGTGTAAGGCACACTCTAACTTCCTCCACAGGGTCTTCAGGGGACAGGCTGACCAGGAGAACAGAGTTATGTGGGGTCTTAGAGCAGTGTCTTCAAGGACACCTGCACAGAGGCCTTTTTAAAGCCAAAGTGGTATTTCCCTACTAAAGGGGCTCACACCTTCTTGTCCTCCTCCAGATGCCTGCATCCTGTGCCCTCCTGCCACACTCCTGCCTGCTGTCCCTGAGCACAGTCATTATGTCTCAAGGTCAGAAGTGTAAGCTACATGACTTTGAGAAACACTGCCGGGCCTGAGATTAGTCCCAGGGTCTTAAAGGGGCTCAAGCCACTGCAGCAGTGGAGGAAGAGTCCTCATTCTCCTCGTCTCCTGATTTTAAGGGTGCTTCCCAGAGCAAGAGCAGTGGCAGGTCACATAGCACTCTCCAGGGGCCGCAGAAAGCTCCATCCATCACCACGACTTCCTGTAGGTGTTTCACACGCAGAATCTTATGAAGGTCACAAGAGCAAAGAGAAAAAAGGGTAAATTCCTCCCAGGCTGGTATGAATATATTAACATCAGTATTCACTAGAGTGGAGTCCCTTTAAGAGGCCAAGTAAAGCAGATACTCTATGAAATGTCTTTTCCAATGAGAAAGAACTTGTCACATCACTCTTTAAATCAACCCAACAGGCACAAAAAAGACAAAGATAAATGGACTTGATCAACATATCCACAAATACTCAAGAACCGGCACAATGAAGACTGAGAACTAAGATTGGGAGGAGAATAAGG
Organism: Cheirogaleus major; assembly: GCA_963574435.1. NCBI lineage: Eukaryota > Metazoa > Chordata > Mammalia > Primates > Cheirogaleidae > Cheirogaleus > Cheirogaleus major. The sequence continues at coordinate 4,564 of CAUYPO010111551.1, forward strand.
GAGGAGGAAGAGTTTCCTTCAAGCTGAGGCCCTGAGATGTGTAGTAATGTCTCACTGGGGTTTCAGTTCGCATTTCCCTGTTTACTAATGAGGTTGGTGGCCTTTCCATTAGTTCCTTGCCCATTTGGATATCCTCCTCCATCTGATGTCTGTTTAAAATCTATATTCATTTTTCTGTTAGGTTGTTTACTTTTTTCCTTATTCATTTTCTATGCATTCTTTATATTTTCTTTATATAATCATCACAGAGTTAATATGTTTTATAAATATCATACTATCTGGCTTGTCTTTTCATAATTTTTATGGTGAGTTTTAAAGACATCTTTAATTTTAAAGATTAAACATTAGTCCTTTAATTCAACTGGAATGAATCTTTGGGTAAGTTGTAAAAAATGTACATTTCTCCTTTATCCATATTCAACGCCAATTACTGAAAAATCTATCCTCTCCCCAGTGATCTGATGAGCCTCCAGTTTTGTACTGAGAATCCACATACATGCACGTGTTTCTGGACTCTCTCTGATTCCATTGGTTTGTCTAGCCCTGAGCCAACACTGCATTGTCAATCACTATAGCTTTATAGTAAGCCCTGCTATCCAGAAGGGTAAGTTCTCCATCTTGCTCTTCTGCGAAAGTTTCTTTCCTTTCTTGGCCCTTTATATTCTTTCACATAAATTTTAGAATCAGCTTGTCAATTTCCAAAATTGTTAGAGTTTTGATGGCTATGAATTAAACTGCAAATCAATTTGAAAAGACTTTATACCTTGATAATACTGAGTCTTTCAGTCCATAAAATGTGGCATTATCTTTCTAACAATGTGTCTCTTTTAATAATTTTCACTAAAATTTTATAATGTATACGACACTATTTATTGGATTTAATTCAAGGTCACATATTTTTGAATTTTTTTTTTTTTGAGACAGATTCTTACTCTGTGACCTGGGCTAGAGTGCCATGGCGTCAGCCTAGCTCACAGCAACCTCAAACTCCTGGGCTCAAGCAATCCTCCTGCATCAGCCTCCCGGGTAGGTGGGACTACAGGCATGTGCCACCAGGCCTGGCTAATTTTTTTCTATTTTTAGTAGAGACAGGGTCTCACTCTTGCTCAGGCTGGTCTCAAACTCCTGAGCTCAAGTAGTCCTCCTGCCTCGGCCTCCCAGAGTGCTAGGATTACAGGTGTGAGCCACTACGCCTGGCTGAGGTACATATATTTTTGATGCTACTATACATAAGAATCCCATCCCTTTCCCATTTTTAAAAAATGATTGATTAAAAGAAATGTAACAAATATGTATACAGTACATATATAGCAATATGTATAAAACATATAGCAACATATATAATGCATATATATAAACATGTATAGCATTTCTTTTTGTCAGTTAAAAATGGGAGGACACAGGAAGAGAGTTTCATAAGGTTACTTGATTAGAGAGATAGATTGAATATATTTACATAAAATGAAGTAACCTTACTAAACTCTCTTACTGAGTTTCATTGTACATGGCTTAGGTTTTCTATAAATGTAATTACATCCCCTGTGAATAATGATATTTTGTTTCTTCTTTTCCAATTCTTTTTCTTATGTTTCTTTTCTTTGCCTTACTGAATGACCAGGACATCAGCACAATGTTGAACAGAAGTAATGAGTGAGCCTCTCACCTTGTATCTGAACTCAGAGGGAAGGAGAGTAGGCATTTAGGTTGTCCCCGTTGACTATGATGTTCACTGTAGCTTTTGTATTGGGTTGAAAGATATAAAATCAGTGACGTTTGACCATTTTCGAGTTACAAAAACAGCAATTTCTTGTTTTAACATAATAGGTGCTTTTATCATGTTACGGTAGTTCCTTCCCATTCTAATTTTTTTTAAAGGTTCAGGGTAATTTTTTAAATTATGAATTTTTAAAAAATGCCTTTTGTGCATGTAGTAAGACAACATATGACATTTCAATGTTTTCTTGTTAACATAGTAGATTACAATGATTGATTTCTAAATACTAAGACAATCTTGTGGTTCTGGATCAAACCCAACATAGTTCTTATTCAATATTTTGTATCTGTGTTGTGGAATGAGGTAGTCCTGTGATTTTATTTTCTTATACTGTGTGTTCAAATATTACCTGTGTCCATTTGTTCTCTTTGCCACCTGTAATTCTGATTAGATGTGAATTAGTCTTCTCACACTGTTTTCCTTGTCTTTTAACCTTTCCCTCATGTTTTCCTTGTGTTTGTCTTTCTCTGATGCATTCTGGTTAATTTCTTCAGATAAATCTTCCAGTTTATTAGTTTTTTTCTTCAGATAAGTGTAATTTCTATTAAACATCTCTTGCGAGTTATTTGTTTATGTTTTAGAAGCTCTATTTCAAATCTGCTTGGCCATTTTCCAGTTTTTTGTTTCCTGTATGTATTTTTAAAATTAATCATTATTTTTTAAAATATAGTAATTGTTAGCTATTTTATATTCTGTGACTAATATGGGAAATCTTCATAGGTTTGTTTCTTTTTGCTCTTATTTTTTCCTGCTGATTCTCACTCATGGTACCATAATTTCTAGCATTTTTCATTATTTCTTTATTCATAATACACGTAACCTAAACATTTGTACCCCCATAATATGCTGAAATAAAAAAGAAAAAAAAAAAAGAAGAGCTGTTGCTTGTATTCTTCAAAAAATTTATTTGCTGGAATCCTTGGAGATTTGGAATATATTTCCTAATGTAGAGAGAATTGGCTTTTGCTTCTGTCTGTCAGAAGCCCACAGGCACTTACCAAACCTATCTAAAACTACTAGATTATTGGTTTCAGATTTTGTCAAATACCCAAGAACTGTGAATTTGGGCTGCCAGTGATCTAGTTTGTGGTCACAACTTCCTGTGGGCTTACCTCTCTTCTCTCTCTTCTCAGTGCAGTTTCAAAGAGTAATTTTCATTGCCGTTCTCTGAGACTACAGCCCCCTTTGGGCTCCTAATGTTATGAGTGAGGTCTTCTTTTAGACTCCTCCCCTTAGGCAGGTTTTCTTCTCTGGAAATTATGTCATACAGTAGTGTGACTCTGAAGTTCAAGTTCATATCAGTTTGGCCAGAACTCTCAATGTCAAAATCTGCTTTGGTGCTCTACTTACCTCCCTGGGTTTCCATTTTTACTCAATCTATTATCTATATGTTCCATTCTTTCTTGCCAGATATCTGCTCTTTTAATAATTTTTTAATCTAGTATTTTAAATTGTTTTCAGCAGGAGAGTCAATCTGAAAACTTTTCCTGCCCTATTACTAGAAACTGAAGTCCAAAGGCAATATTTTTTGTATAACTATTTTGTAACTGGTTACTTTTCTATTTTAATGCCTATCATGTAGTCAATGAATGTAATTAGCTCAGGCTCAAACTTATTTATTTCCCTGGAGAAGCTAAAGACAGAAACAGAGAATCATGTTTTCTAGTACTTAAGAAAACATGGCTTCCTGGCTCATCTCACGTGACAATAATGAGGCTCACCAGGATTGACTTGGTCCCTATAGAGCCCCTACAGCCTCTTTATTCTTGCCCCCCCCCAAATATTAAGCAGCATTCAGATTATGCCCATTGACTTAAGCCCTCTAGTTGTGAGATTTCTTCTTCCCTCAGCCTAAGTGTAGCTGAATCCTTCATTTTGTACACTAGCAGATAGGAAATGCTCAGTGGTTCTCAACCGGGGGCAATTTTGTGACAACACCCCCCCCCGGGGGCACATTTGACAATGTCAGGAGACATTTTTGTCATACTAAGGATAGGGGTGCTACTGAAATCTAGTGAGTAGATGCCTGGAATGCTGCTAAACATTCATCTTTGCCCCATGACAAAGAATTCTTCAGCCCCAATGTCTACAGTGCCGAGATTGAGACATGCTGGGAAATGATGACTCCAGAGAGTTTTGCCCATGAGAGGATGACTTCCTGAAAGAGTGTAGGTGGCAGAAAACATGGGCTATATTATCAATCAAATGCAATTCTGTTACCTCATGGGGGAAGCTCTCACTGTTAGGTCCCTCTCTAATGTAAAAACAACATCAGTACATCAAACTGGCATCATCCCTGGGCTGAAAGAAATCTTCCACAGGGATATTTCAGCAGAACATGTTTCCTTCATTGCAATACATATAAACTGTCTTTGGGGACATGTGCACAGTGTGACTTAGTTAAGTACAAGAGAAAACAGTCCTATCTTCCAGTCCCATTTGTTTCCCACAAGAGTGGAACAGTCACTAATTGTGTATCGAGTGTTAAGACAAATAACAGCAATAATAATAATTTAAACTCCCACAAGAGGGAATTTGACCAACGGTCTCCCTGGGCAGCCATTTAGTAATTTCACTGAAATCTGATTATTGGAGTTACTGAATCAATATACATCACCAACAATTTCAGTGGCTTCCACTCAGGAGACCACTTTCCCTCAGAAAAAATAATTCACTAGCACCTGAGAAACAAAGAGATTCTTCTCAACATGATTCAGTCACATTTTAATATCAATGTTTAACTTATGGCACAAAATATATCAAATTTTGATGATTCTGTACCAAATAATATTGTACCAGTAGACTTTCTGAGGTCATTAATAAGAAGAAATGAAATAATCTTTAGGAGAGAATCTGAGCCAGTCGGGGTTCAGTCAGAGCAGCAGAAACACGACTCATGATGTAGATTGCAGGATTTGTTACAGGGATTAGCCCTCATGCCTTTGTGGGGGGTAGTGTAGTGGTTCTGGCAAGGCTGCTATTTCTGCATCTAGTGTTAAGCCAGAAGTAACTATAGGTCACCTAGACCAGCAGTTGGAGGAGAGGCGGGCACGGATGCAAGCAAAAACAAGTTAGAACATGCATCTCTCACCACCTCCAGCCTCAATGCCATGGGTAACCTTCAGGAAAAGCTGGTTTTGCCGTGGCACTACACACGCACTTGCCTCAAAGACCTCTAAGGAGGGAGCTTGTCAGGAGTTGGATGAGCTGGGTGTCCAGGTACTGCCCTGTGGTTGACAAGGTGAGCCAGTGGATTGGTGACAACCTGCCTGGCACTCTACAGTGGCATGTAAACATAACTGCTGCTTCACTTCCGCCTTCTAAATCTCATGCAACTTCCTATTGTGGGCAACCCTAACCTGTGACCACACAGAGAAGGGAATTATGGAAAGCACAGTGTAAAACCACCACAAACATCCTGCTTTTCAAAGGAAGAGCAAATACTCATGAATAAGCATTTCCCACCATGAAATGAGTGGATGATGGTATAAAAGGATGGCAGCAGCCTTAGGATTGTGGACATCAGAGAACAGAATTCCAGAGGATGATAAATAAAGATAAAATGACACAGGGAGTCTTATTCAGGGAATTCTCTATACAGGAGGATGGGAACTGTGGAACAGACCATGGGTGTGTTTAGGCTGACAGCTATACCTGTGATAGAACTGGGTAACAGTAGGGGCTGGAAGCTAATTCCTTAGAGACTATGCTGTTTGACTCTACCTTATAAATGTGGGACTGTACAAATTTGTTTAAAAGACTATGTAATCTGGAGATTGGAAGGTTAACAAATCAAAAAAGACATACAATACTTTCTATAGAATCTGAGAAGGCATTTGATAAAATTTAACATCCGTTAACAATTTAAGACGAACTATTAAAAAACTACAAGCTGATGAATTTATTCTTTATCATGATAAAATGTAACCAAAAAATCAGCATTATGATTTATGGAAAAATGCTAGCAGCATCCCCATTAAAAGCAGGACAAGACAAGGATAGTTTTGATTATCATTACTATTTACTTCAAAAAAATTTTAGCCAAAAAATTAGGGAAATAAATCAAAAGGCATAAAAATTGGAAAAGAGAGTCAAGTTATCATTATTCATAGATAAAATGATATCTTTTTGCTAGAAAACCCAACAGAATGAACTAAAAAGACCATTACAAATAATAAGGAATTTTAGTACATTTCTAGATATAAAATTAATATACAGAAAACAATAGCTTTTATACAAATAAACAACAGCTAATTACAAGATACACCGGACAATTACAATAGCCAAATGGCCAAAAAAAAAAAAAAATTAAATACCAAGAAATAAGCTTAATAAGAAATGTGCAAAATTTATATAAGGAAAACTACAAAAGGATTTTAAGGGACAAAAGAAATATATAAGCCACTGATTTTATTTGTATGTAATTGGAATAAAAATTGCAAACACTTATTGAATGTCAAAAAAAAGAAATATATACCATATTCTTAGATGGGATGACTCAATATTATAAAAATGTTGGTTCTCCATAAATTAATCTAAAAATTTAACAGAATTTCAATAAAAATTTCATAGACTTTTGGGAGAAATATACAAGCTGAATCTAAAGTTTGTATGAAAAAATTAACAAGAGGGAGGAGCACAGTGGCTTGTGCCTGTAATCCTAGCACTCTGGTGGGTTGAGGCAGGAGGATCGCTTGAGCTCAGGAGTTTGAGACCAGCCTGAGCAAGAGTGAGATCGTCTCTACCAAAAAGAAAGAAAGAAAGAAAGAAAGAAACCCCCGCTGGGCTTTGTAGCGGCTCATGCCTGTAGTCCCAGCTACTCAGGAGGCTGAGGCAGAAGGATGGCTTGAGCCCAGGAGCTGGAGGTTGCAGTGAGCTACAATGATGCCACTGCACTCTACCCAGGGTGACAGAGTGAGATGCTGTCTCAAAAAAAAAAAGTCTCTTTTTCCATACCCCCCATTTATTTTGATATTCTTATTGCTCTGGCTATGTATTTCAAACTAATAGTTTGTGCACAGAGTCCTCTTTTTATTGCCTGAGATACCTCTTGGAGTAGTGAAAAGAAATA
>CAUYPO010111554.1:0-29287 GCA_963574435.1 Cheirogaleus major
TTTCAACCCTTCACTCTCATTGATTCCATTTCAGCCACACTGGTTTACGTTCTTTCTCTTAGACAATTCAGTTCTTTTTCTCATCCACAGAGAAATTCTAACACCTGAAAAACTCATTTCTGTCATTTTAACGTTTCCTTCGGCATATCATTTAATTTTCACCTTCTATATAATCTTCACAGAGACTCTCTGCCAATTTTTCTTAACTCCTTTATTGTTCATGATTGTGCTTGTTGCTATCTGAAATGGTCTTAAATATTTACCTATTTTCCATCTTCATCCTCAAAAATATTAATTTCACTAGGAAAAAGATGCTGTGCTGTTCATTATTTTGTCCTGTATGATCTAGAACAGTGCCTGAGACTTAGTGGGTACTCAATATACCAGTAAATATTAAGTGAATGAATATGAAAGTGTTATACAGGATGATGAGGGGCTGAGGGCTTCACATTAGGGCTAATTACTTGTCGAGGAAGAACATGCTATGAGTCCCTCACAACAGCGATTGGTGTTTAAACTCACAGGTGGCCAGGATGATCAGGTACCTGTGCATAAAACAGTGGGTACCTTGTGCAGAACTTTGGGGTGATTGGAGACTTTCTGTTTCTTCTCAAATCTACTTTACGGGGAAGAGTATTTGTAGCTAAGGAGGACCAGGAGCAGGAGCTACATTAGGAGGCAGAAATGGGACCTTTCAAAGTTCTTTTATAGCCAAAGAGGTACAAAACATCGTAAGTAACAAATAATAAAGAAAATTGTTCTAAACATACGAGTTTTTCAGTTATTACATTCTTGTTCAGTAAACAACATGAGAACCTATTATTTTAGTTATTTTTTTTCCCTTTAATTCCTCTGGTGATTTTTAAAACAATGTAAGAAATAAAGCAGCTTCAGCAACAATATCCAAGGAGTTAACAAAGCCAAATTATTTCTTATTTGCAGTTAAATGTAATGGAAATAATTAATAGCTGAGCAAGAATGATAAATTGAAGTAGTGACTTTTTTAATCGTCAGTTGCCTTCAAAAATTCTTAAATATAGCCAAGCACATTTAACATTTTTTCATGTTAACAACTTAGAAACATAGTGTTTCTGTATCTAAGGATATTTATCAACACATGTTCAATTTACAGTGTTTTATATTAGCATATGCACAAAAATATCTCACTAAAAATTATAGTTCTATATAATACAAACAGAATAAATGTTAAATAGTTACATAATTTATATATTGATTAATTAGCTTTTTGGTACAAATTATAACATCTTGCACTTTTAAAAAGTGTGCTAGATACACACTTTTCTGTAAATTTTTATTTACAGAATTCCAATGAGTAATTAATTGAGAAAATTTTCTTGGTTTGTCTACTATCTAAATATACCTACAGATTTTTTCTTTGCTATTTGCTTACTTTCAAGAGTAACATAGGAAATTTAATTGTAAGTTGGTAAAGAAAATTTTGCATGTCTGATTATAATTATTTTTCATTTTTTCTTTAGCATTTGGTTAAAATAGTAATATTTCCTTATGTTATGAAAATAAGCATTAAGGATCTTGTTATATATAGTATAATAGCAACATTATTTTTGTCTGTAAACCTTTATTTTATACATCCTTTTTATAAATTCTTGTTCTACCATAGCCTACATGCAATGAGAATAAGACTGCTAAAAACCCTTAACTTCTGTGGGAGAACAGAGAGAAATTTTACAAAGTCTTTAGAATGAGAGGACTTTTCTTATAATATTTTATTTAGAAGCCCTTTTCTTTATACCAGGTATCAAGATGTTTTTTAAAACACTGCCTCATCCGCAAAAAATACAATACAAACTATCCAGATTAGACAGAATCATCCCAGGAATTAGATGAAACTGAAATTGAGCAGAGAGGAAGGCAAACATCTTGAAAATATACTATTGGGCCTAAAATATAAACTTTGAGCATTTCATATAGAGAATAACAATTCTTTCATTTTGCATAACAGCTCAGTAGCAAGAGGGCAACCATCGAAAGTAGGGAAAAATGCAATAGAGGAGAAAATAAAGAAAAGACCAAGAGTCAGGATGACAAAAGAAAACAACTTGGACAGAACCTGAATATTGATATTCCCCGCAAAAACACTTCAACACTTGGATAAGTATTTCAAAAATGACATTCCTGACATTCTAAAATAACCTGCTTGCTTTCTAGCTTTCTATGAAGATCTGAAATAAAGATCAGCTCGAATCAAGTATCATGAGAGTAGAAATTATACTATTCTTTTTTTAGCATTGAATACTCCAAGCAAAGTGTCTGACATGTAGTATATACTCAAGTATATATATGAAGTAAATGCACAAACATTTAAATAAATGGATGAATTTAAAAACACAAATCCAGCAAGTATTGGAAAGAAAAGCATATTTCTTCATCTCAACTAAACAATATTCCAGTTCCACAAATGTGCCAACTCTTAACAGTAGGATACTCTTATAGATGTTCTGTGAAATTATTATTTTGTTATCTAAGATTTCATAAACAAGCATTTCTATCCCCTCTATCAGAAAAGAGATATACATATGATTTACATTGTTTATATTAATAACTTAGTTAACATAAATCATTTATGTTTGTAAAAAATGAAATGGTATGCTCCAAGAATAAGAGGGTTCAATGCAACCTTTATTGTTCTTGAGTCAAAGTATCTGGGTTTATATCCCAGCTCTGCCAATTAACTTAAAAGGTACTGTTTTGGTACTAATAAATCATTCTAAGCCTGAAATTCTTCATCTTTAAGATGGGAATGCAAATATGAACTTTCTAAGAGAGTTCCTGTGAAGAATAAGTATGATAATATTGGTAAAGTAATTAAATATGACACATATGTATGTGTATATCAAGAATATAAATATTAATATATAATTTTGTTGCTAATTTTACATGTTCATATCTAAGATAGAGTTGACTGAGGAATAACTAATTGGCTTTTAAGAATTCTAAATTTGTCGATATTTTGATGCATGCTGTTTAAGAGGTAAAAGGCTTTTCAAAAAAGGCTTTTCATGACTGAGTTGAATGGATTTTTTCCATGTTTCTAACCTCTACATTTATAACTGCTAAAATAATGCAGTTTTTCAAATATATAATCTGAGAGATAATGGGTAACATTTAAAAGTAAGAATATGGTTTGTAGGTCATGTTATAAATCTGCTTAAAATTCAGTCATGATAAGGAAGAATTTATTTTACAAATTCTAGGCCTCAACAGATCAATCAAAAAGAATACTTTCTGAATGAAAATCATGAAAACAAATCTCAATGTAATGAACATGAAAGGATAAAACTATACATTGATTAAAACAACATTTTCAATTTTAAATGGGCAAAACTTTATCATTTCCAAAAATTTTTATTTAATTTTTTGAAAATATTTATTTTCTGAAATAGCAAAAATTCTCACATTTGTTGATTCATCTGTTTTAGGAGGTACCCCTTTGCTCACAAAATGTCCAGTTACCTTAGGTCTATCATCACTAAGTCTTCACACTACCCACTTCACATTAAGCGGTTATAAATTATCTGTTTTCTTGTTTATCCTAAATTTCTATTTGAAATTCAAGTGTCTAATATGATAATTAGTCACTTATGTAACAAATACTTATTGTAGTTGTAGGCTCTATATAGAGTCAATATCCTTAACTTTGTATTGCTAATGAGAAATTCTTAGTAGCTGCAAAGTAATAGATAGGTTTAGGTATATTAACAATTGATCTACTTCAAACCTAACTTGATAAATTCATTCATAATCAAACATGTTATTCCCTATTGAGGCATTAAATTATATTGAGTATTTACAAGGGCACCAAAGTTAGATTACATGGATTTAAATCCTCTATAACTTGGTATGCCCATGTCTCAGGTTCCACACCTGTAAAATGGGAATGATAATAAAACAGAATTCATAAATTAGTTGTGAGGATTACGTGTGTGAATATTACAAAGCACTTAGAACAGCAACAGACTTACCATTAGCAATTAATACAAAGTATTATTGTTAGTAGATACTATTTATATATTAGATACTAGCAATTCAAAGATATTAATAAGAATAATAATGAAAATGAAAAAATAGCACTACTATCATAATAATCACCCAGTATAATGAAAAATTTTCTCATTTGTCTAGATAAAATTAAGACCTATAGGCCTATGGTGTAAGTACTATTAATTTCTCTATTTTAGGGATAGCGAATTTGAGATCTGAAAATGTTAAGCCACTTACTCAAGTTGCCACTTAGCATACCCTGGGGTCAAAATGGAATCCAGTCGCAAATCTAAAGGCTATACCCTTAACCGCCTTCTTCCACTGCCTTCCCCTGTGGCCCATGCCTTCAACAAGTTCACAGTTTAGATTAGGGAAGGGGAGGCCAAATGAGAGATGACATTAGAAAGTAAAAAGTCATATAAGTTTCTGTTTCAAAGGCATACGAAGGAAGATCACTGTACGCTGGGTCTTGTAGGATGCATAGACATTCCTCAGATGGATAAGACAGATATTTGTACACCAGGAAAGGGAGACACACTGTGGAAAGCATATGCGAATAGATTGGATGCCAGAGTAAAGGCCCAAAATGATGTGAACTAAGAGCATGGCAATAAAGTGCCAGAGGTGGCTAGGAAAACTATTTGGGGCCATGGCACAAAGGACTTTGTGATCCATGCAATAACATAGGCTTATATATTAATATTACAGTACATTAGGAAAACCTCATAATCCCAGCATAAGAAACGAAAAGAAAAATCATATATGCTTTTTTTCTTTTGTTTAGCAAAAATAATATTTTCTATTATTACTTAATTGGCAACACAGTGGATGGGATAAGCTGGGATAAAAGTAAGACTAAGGCAATTATTCAAATAAGTGACTAAAATACTTGCAGTACAGTTGTGGGGAAAAGAATAGGCTATAGAGCAATTTAGGCCACCATATCAGCAGAAGTTTCTATAGCAATGCTCTACACCTAGTGAGAGATTGAGAAGTCTTTGATCACTCTGAGGTTTCTAGTACTCTATTCTGTTCTATAGTTTTCGATGTTTAGATGATATTGTTATTTATTTATTTGTGTAATAGATGCAATCTATAATAAGTATGGTTTGAAAAAGATGATGAATTAGGTTTTGAGCATTTGGATCCTTATGATCTTAGAGAATGTAAACACGGAATCATTGAGTACATAGCAGGAAACAAGCTTTGAAACCCAGAGAAAATAAATTCATAAAGATAGATGTTTTGAAATAAATTATCCATTAGGTACACACATAGAGTAACTCTAATAATTGGGGTTTCAAAAACATATTGTCATCTTCTATTTAGCAAAAACTACTAAATGATCCTTCCTACATAGCTTTTTTTCCCTACCATAATAGATCATTTTAATTGAGTAACAGATGACATTGTTGAATCTCATCTGAACCTGATAAAGGAAAGCAATGATGGTTGAGAAATCCCATCACCCTCTGTGTTTCAAAAAACAGCTCATAGCAAACAACCATACTGCCTTCTCATATTATGTAAATTAACCTCCTCCACCCTTCAAATAAGCTTTCTTGTCCATCATTCCTCATGATTCATGTAAGACTTATTGGTGACACCCTTAGCTGCTTCACTACAGCCCATTCGTCCCTCCTTTTCTTTCAAATGATACTCAAAAATGAGAGTTCTCCCTATTGTAATATCCTAAACAAAAGCATCTCCTTAACTGATTCATTTTACCATCTACATGGAAAATCAACAGTGATTAATTTCCATGGAAAGAGAGACATCTTAATTCATCTCTTAGTTCAGCCATTTATTAGCCATGTAATTCTCAGAAGTATTCCCAGTGTCCTTACCTGTAAGATGAAGTTTTATTGAGCCTCACATTTTAATGTTTTATTAGATCATTAAATATGAAATGTCTGATTTTGAATCAAAAGTTTAGTTTATTATATCTCAAACAAGAAGCAGTACAATTAATCAAAGTATGTGCCTAAACTATCGACACAGTTTTGCCATCTTAACAGCAGTTTGTTTGTGCCAACAGCGAAGAAGCCTGGAGAGCAAGTGGCGATGAAATCGCAAAAGGCATAACAAATTGAATATCTGCCCTTGCAAGAAGTGGTCCAAAGCCTGGATGAAGAGGTAATGAGTTGGTGCAAAGTCTAGTGAATATGGTGAATGACAGAGAGTTTCCAAGTCCAGCCTTTGTAGTTAGAGCAGCATTGTTTGTGTGGCATGAGGTCAAGCATTGTCTTGCAAGAGGATTGGCCTGTCTCTGTTGACCCATCTCAGCTGCTTATTCATAAGCATTTTAATTATTTCATCCAATTGGTTTCAGTGGACATCTGCTGTAATAGATTGACCAGGTTTCATGAAGTTGTAGTGGATAATACCAGTGCTGGACCACTAGACACCATTAGGTTTTTTTGATGAATATTTGGTTTTGGACTGTGTTTTGGCACTTCATCTTTATCCAACCATTGTGCCAAATGCTTGCAATTGTCAAAAAGAATCCATTTTTTAATCACACATAACAATACACTGTAGAAATGGTTCATCTTATGTCGTGACAGCAAAGAAAGGCAAGCTTCGAGATGATTTTTCTTCTGACGCTTATTAATTCATGCAGTACCATCTATGCAGCTTCTTTATCTTGCCCATTTGTTTCAAATGGTCCAATATTGTTGGAATAGTAACGTCAAACCTTGCTACTAATTCACACATAGTTTGAGATGGATTTGCTTCCACTACAGCTTTCAGCTCATCATCATCCACCTTGGTGTCAGGTCTCCCACATGGCTCATTTTCAAGATTAAAATCACCAGAATGGAACAACTCAAATCATCTATGTACTATGCATTCATTAGCCACATCCCTGGCAAACAGTTCACTGACATTTTGAGCTATCTGTGCTGCATTGGTTCCGTGACAGAACTTATATTAGATAATAACATGAATTTTTGACTTATCCATGATTTCACAAAAATTGCTCTAAAATAAAATTTGACAGATAATCCTAAAGCAAACCAGGTATTTGAAAGAATGAGGATGTACCTTCCCAATAAACATAAAACAAGAAGTGTCAAAGTGAGATGTCAGAGATATCAACTGTCTAACTTCTTACTTAAAGAAAACAGACATTTCATACTTAATAATTACCTAATATTTATTTTCAGATTTTTAATCTAATCAGTTATAGAAGCGAGCATGTCTAAATCCACCCCCCACCAAATGAGGAGCCTATTATGCACAAATTCCAAGACAGTTTCCAGGGGACAATAAGATTGAGAAAAGTATTCTATCCCCATACCTTGAATTGTCAATGTTCAAAATCTGGATTTAATCCTTGGCTTCCTCCTTTCTCTCATCACCCATTTTAAAAGATACCATGTCATGTTCTTGCTTAATTTTCAGACCTAATACAACAATCTTAGCACAGATCTTACAATTCCTGGTTTAACAAAATAGGCTTCTAACTGCTGTTCTTGCTGGAAAACATCTCATCCTTATCTATCTTCACATTCTTCCAAAAGATAATTTTAATAAAAGAGCAATATGAACTTTTAACTATTCTGCCACAGGTTTTTATGCTTTTGGTTAACTTTCAGGAAAAAGTTGACCATCCTTAACATAACATCAAGCTTCTCCTTATTCTGGACAATGCTAACATTTTAACTTCATTTTTTACTATTTCCTCACCCATGATCTGCAACATCTAATCTAGTACATCTTAAATATTACAGTCTAAATAAACTACTCCTGGGTGTCCAAATAAAAAATCTTATAACTCAACAATTTTATAAAGGGAGAAAAACAATTTTTCTTTCTAGTATTCAACTAACTAACTCTAACTGGTTCTGAAAATTTTCAATGAATACCTCGCTCCTCTTCATTTAATACACTTATCAATTGCATTGTTATCTTTTCTGTGTCTCTCAGTAAACCAAACGTACAGAAAGTAGAGCTTTTGCTTTATTTGTATTAAAGTCCATAATGCCTAGATCATGACTTGTTGAGTAGGTATACTCTGTATGAAGAAAGAAGTCATGATTTAAAATAAAGGGTTAAACAGAACAAAACCTGATCTACTGTCCATTGATCAACAAGTGAACTACCAAGTTAAAATTTTGTCTGAACATGATGTTGAGAAAATACCATAAAAATCCTTTATTAAACATTTGAATATTATTCATTATGTAAGGAAATTTTCAAATATTTGCTTGTGGTTTTAGTCTCCACATAGAACCTGCATTACTTTTGACATAACTTATGTAAACACAATTACATTCTCTCTATCTGTACTATATCATATAAAACCACCAAATGGATTTTCACCAAATTTGGAGACTGTATTTGGTATCATTCAACTTAAACTACATATTAAATAAATTATACAAAATTCAATTTTTGAATACATGAGTAGAAACACATATTTGTTTCATGATGATTTATGATTGTCCTGAGAAATATGGCAGCTATTTATTCAACCCATGTTTGGTAACTATCTACTCTGTGAGGCCACAGAAGTTCTTAGCAGGCTTCTGGAGCAAGAGTCTTCCAGAGTTTTTAGTTCAAAACCCAATTCTTCCATTAAGCATCTGAGTGACCTCTGCAATTTATTTGACTTATTTTTGCCTGTAATTCTTCATTTTTAAAATAAGAATAATATCAGTATTCAGTTTATATGTCTATTGTTTTGAATAAATAAAATAACACATGCATGGTGCAGAACAAGCACCTGTGACATATTTATTGTTGTTTTTGGGTCAGATTGCTTTAGGGTATGAAGATCCAGTGATGTAAAAATACTGAAAAAATCCAGACCTCGTGAATTGACTATATTAAAGTAAGGCTAGATATTAATAAAATATTTGTGCATACTAATGCAAAATGCCAATGCTGAAAAGTCCTAAAAGAGAACATTGTTCTATGAGAGCTTATTTTGGGCCTGAGGGCTATTAACTGAGTTCCAAAACTGCTTCCCTGAGGAAAATATGACTGACCTGAGAATGTAATTTGGTGAAGAGGAAAGGGAAAACATTCCAGATAAAGGTGACACCATGAGAAAGTTACTGTAATGGGGCAGAGAAAAATGGGGAACTGAATGAAAACTTATATTACTGTATGGAGGAAAGAGAACAAAGGAGTATAGGAATGATGACTCTAGAGATATGAGTAGGGGTCAAAAAATGCCACTGTCATCAGGGAAGTGTGCCAAGATCAGATCTGATTTATTTGAATGATTAATCTTACTTCACTGTGAAAAATGGATTAAGAAAGAGGCCAGAGGGTAACCTAGTTAGATACTTACTGCAATAGTCTGAGAAAGAAATGCTAATAACTTGGATTTTAATCACTGGTACTAAATATGGAAAGAAATGAATGGATTGAAGAGATATTCAGGAGGTAAAAGTTGTCATTTGCTAATGAATTGGATTTAGAGGGCAAGAAACAGAGATCCATCCTTAGTTCTGTAGAAGGGAAAAAAATACTATGAGAATGGAATCTCTAGGTTTTGTCAACCTTTTTAAAGTATAAGTATTGGTGTCATTTTACCCATATTTTTAAACAAGAGTATTAAAGTATATTCTTCCTATATGATCTTGGAGACATTGTAAACAGATTTTCACATTAAGAATATATTTGATTTCCTTGTTCCTGAAGTTAAAGAGTTTGAAAATCAATTGTCTAAAAATGAAAGGAAATGAAATGCTTTTGATGCCCCCTAAAAAAGCAAAAAGCAAAAAGCATTAATTTTATTATAAATAGAATTCAAATATGAAGGAAAGCATGTGAATGTAAAGATCTGACATCCATTTAATAGTAAGTATGCCTGTTATCATCACAATTCTGATGAAGAAAAATGGTTTTATATTTATTTTAATGAAAAGTAATTTTTATTAAAATACTAAAGCAGTTTAGAAATAAATGATTTTAAAGAGTTAAAGAAAAGAATATGCAACCAACTGAAATGGCCTACATTTATGAATTGGAAGAACTCAACACAAATTTATCTCATACTAAATTTAAATGCACTGTCTAAATATGATGTATATAACATAATAATGAGTCTGTAACATTAGGGTAAAATGTTATCATTGACATAGTGCTTTCACAAAAAATTATTGTATTAACGTCTTACAACAGTATTATAAGTTGGTATTTTTGATATAATTTTACTAATAAAGAAAATGAAATAAGAATAATTAAAATATGTCCAAAAAGGCCAAATATTGTATGATTCCACTTACACAAGTTATCTACACTAGGCAAATGCATAGATATAAGAAATAGAATAGAGGTTGAGAGGGGTAGAGGAGAGAGGAATGGTGAGTTATTGTTCAATGCGAACAGAATTTCAGTGATTTATGATGAAAAAGTTCTGCAGATGGATGATGGTGGTGGTTATAAAACACTGTAAATGCACTTAATGCCACTGAACTGTACACTTAGAAATGGTTAAAATGATAAATTTCTATGTATATTTTATAATTTTAAAAATTACTAACAAAAAAATGTCCAAAATCAAAAACTAGTAAAAGCAAATTGTCCCATGGATCTAAGCCTTCTGATTTCTGATGTATTACTTTTTCTTATTGTGTTAATATCATACTGAATGTGGTGGTATTAATCAGAAATCAGCTGTTAACCATGAAAACAAGCTAAAGTCGTGACTGATGGTTTACAAATCTAGCAAATGCATAGTCCTGCTGGACCCTAGGATCACTAATTAATCACCATATTCTCTTTTGCTGAAACTAAAAGAAATGTGTTCTTACAATCTTTATCAATTGAGTTATCTTGGAAATAACTATCACTGGAGCAGAGTTGATACAAGGATGGGGTATGTCTTCTAAGTTATAAAGAAGGATGAGAAAACTCCAAGTACTGTATAACCCTCATCCTTTACTTAATCGAATCTTAGACGTTTAATAAAATATTATTGATTGAATTAGGAGCAATTGGATAAGAATTTATAAATGTTTTCAAAATTTTCTATTTTCTTTAAAAGTAAGAAAGAACAAATGTAAATAAGATCAGGATTTCATCTAAGATTACATGGCAATGTAGCAGCAAAGGTAGGATTTGAACTCAGATCTATTTGTCTTTATGAATGAACCATATCTTGCTTTCTACCCTGACTAGTGTAGGAGCAGGATAGCAAGTGCACAGCTATAGTAATTTTTTAGCATGTCTTATGAATTGCTCTTCCCAGTTAACAATATCGCCACATGTAAGACTGTGCTTGGCAACATTCAGCATAGTTATTTTCAAATAAGGCAGAACTGAGGCTAAAGGTAGAATATTCTAACAAAAATGGAAGATTTATTTTCCACTAGACACAAAGAATATTTATATTTCCCAGCCTCAAACCTTTATGATTTCCCTTGCTTTCATTTTATTTGGAGTAATGGGCAGGTTGACTTATATTGTGAATAATAAAGAAACTCTAAGATAAATGAAATCTTAAACATTTAACTTCAAGTCATTCTTCAATACTCCTCTTTTATGTAATACACTATGAATAGATTTTAGGTTAAGGAGAAATATGTATTTTTCAGTTCACTGTTTCTTAACAATAATACTCTTTCCAGAGATTGGCTGACTTCTAAGTATCAATATTCATCCAAAATATCTTTAAACATTTTGTAACACTAGATCATTAAGTTTGTGGAGGTATCCAAGCCCAGAATATCTGCCTCATATTTGTGTTAAAATGCAATACAAATATAAAAGTTGTATTTTTCATGTGCCAATTACAGAAAAAATGAGAGTGCATGACAGCAGGTCTATTGGAAATCAATAAAAGCATTTCATATTGCTTACATTGTAAATCAATACTATTTTTTTAAAAACAGACTCTATTTCAACACTCTAAAATTAATTTTACGTGACTTCCTTCTCTTTCCGAAATGACTTTTAATTGCTGGTAAAGGGAAATTTGAGAGTCCCCACATTGCACTTCCTTTTCTGTCTTTAAAGCTGTCTTGCATGTAGTATTTATAGTATTGTCATTATCATTGTAATATCATTATTAGCATTATTACTCATGTACTAAAATAATGTGCTTGATGTAAGTGCACACATAATGGCCAATGATTTTAATCTAGCAAAGCAAGAAACACAACTACAAACTCACTCAAAGCAATATAGGTCATATTTAATATTTTGGATTTAAAAATAATACTGCTGACAATATTAGCATATGTGCTCACAGGAGTACAATTAGGGACAAAACACTTATGTGCGAACTATTATTCTTTCCAAGAACACTGTACACTAACAGCAAAAAAAAATAATAAATATAATAAAATCAATATCAACAGAGAAAATGGTTGAGTGCACAGTATTGAACAACACAGGGGCAGCTTGCATAGAGGGAATCTAGTGTATACAGAGAAGCTCAGTGATGAGACTAGCAAGAACTTCTTGGCAGGAACCATGCAATAGAAATTTGGAGATCACTGTCTTGGGGAGTAGGCAGAGATGGGAAGTATGTAGATCACATCAAATATGAATGGCTTCTTCTTTCCTTCCTGTAGTCCCAGAGGGTTGAAAATCCACTGAGGAAGTTTGGATCAAGTAGACGTGGGATAATAGAGTTGAAAGTCAAGAGAATACAAATTCTATTATACTTTGGAAAGGACTAAGGTCCTTTTATAGTTTATCAGTTTTAATAAATAACTGATATTCCCCATTGCACCACAAGATAAAACAAAAACAAAATTAAGGTTTATACGATCTGATATATCTTGTCATGTTTCAGATCGCAAAACTCCAGAGGTAAAATTTATGATCAAAATAGAAGAATGGAAATCACTGCTTTATCTTTGTTATCATTAATTCTTATATGACTTCCAGACATTTTTCAAAATACACTCCCCAACCCCATTTCCAATCTATCCTCAGTGGTCCTTTAATAACACTCATAATCACCCCTTACATAGAAAATACAAACACAGAAGTAAAATATTAAATAACAACATACATTTTAATAAGAATTACCATTGTTAACATTAAGTGGAGTCCACTCTGTATTTCCAGTGCAGTGGCCACTAGCCATATATGACTTTGGAGCACTTGAAATGTACCTAGTGACACTGAAAAATTACATTTCTCCCTTCTTGGCCTCCCAAAGTGCTGGGATTACAGATGTGAGCCACAGTGCCCTATTACGTACCCATTATAATTAAAAATAAATAAAAATACTGCATTTCTTATTTCACCTAATTATATTAATTTTAGTTTAATATCCACATGTGGCTTACAGTTATTGTATTGCACAACACAGCTCTAAATATTATTCAATAAATATATGCAGATGAAAATAAAGCAACATTTCTAAAAATAAAATCATGCTATAGATGCTATTTCAATATAAGCATTCAATTTGCTAGATAAAATTTATTTGGAAAAAAGAAGCTAAAATGAAAAGAGTAGAATTGATGATATTGAAACAAGTCTACTAAATAAATAATATCACTTTCTAACATATCTTACTGAAGTTAAGGACTTTTGAAGAGCATTGAGGTGGCCCTTGTAAGCTCTGCAGTTTAGTTGACTCTTAATTAAGAAAAGTAACGACATTAGCAGTTGCCTAATTTTCCAATCTCCTCTGCCCTCACTATCGTTTTTGCTTAGTTATGCTATTATTTGAACATCCTACAAGTTCCTGTAGTTTAAATTCTGTTTTATATCCAGAAGTAAATTTTCAGTTACATCATTATTTTTGAATAAATTCAACGCTCATAACTAGTTTTTCTTACCACTGTTATTCCAATTTTAAAAACTTTAATTCAGTCTTGATTGGATAGTAGTTTTGCCAAGAATGATTAACAGGTGCTGAGTTCCTCTATTTAAAAGAAAATATTTGAGAATATCTATTTGTTGCTTTTATTTTTAAATGGCATTTTATTAGATATTAATATATTGTAAATATCTATGCCTAAATTGTAAAAAGTCCTACAACTTAGTGGCTTAAGATAGTAAACATTTTATGTTTCTCACCCTTTTCTGGACCAGGAATGCAGACAGGTAGGATGGCTGGTCTCTGCTTCAGGATATCTGAAGCTTTACCTGAGATGATTCGGACTACTGAGGTTGGAATGTGTGAGATAGCTTTTTGCTCACGTGCCTTAATGTCACTTCACCTGGCCTCTCTCTCTATCCAACAAAGTAATCTTACATTTCAACTCAAGAATTAAAGATGGAAGGAATTGTAACATCAGCCCTTGTTTAGGTGAGGTTCAGGTCTGTCACAACATCCCCTACCCTCTTGTTCAAAGGAGGGATGGCATAGACTTCACCCGGGAACCAGCACAGGGAATGAATTTATGGCAGTGAACTTAGACACAGGTACTCAAATATACTAATCTCTAGTTACATTTTTCTTCAGAGATCTCTAGGCCTTCTTACCTTTTCTTTCATTTAATGTTAAGAAATTTTAACTCAAGCCAAAATCCTTCTACCATACCACTTCCATTATGCACACATGCATTCTATTATTTTTCTTTTTTTAGTACATATATTTGGGGAATTATTCTTTGATCCTTAAAATTGTATAAGTTAACTAGTGTGTGTATCTCCATTTATTTTGGAACTCAGAGTGTTCTTATGTCTGCAAATTCTTCTTTTATTTATTTTTTTCATTAAAGCATGGAAATTCTCCTGCATTGTATCTTTCAATAGATCTGTTTCATTTGCTGATTTCCTAACACAGGCAAAAATTATGTTTATGTTGGATAGTATCTCTAAGTGCTTTAACATTTTTGTCTTTTTCATGTGCATGCTATTTATTATCTTAATCTTTTCCTATGTGATTCAATTGTAGTGGTGTTTTCAATTTATTCAATAATTGCATAATCATGCTGTTTTGGCCTCCTACTTGTTCTTTTTGTAATCTCCCTTTTTATCTCTTTCTGCTGTTTTATTATCGCCTCTAATTGTTCTTTATATTAAGTTAATGTTCTAATTAAATAGCTCTTTGTATCATGCAATGATTGTAGAATTATCTTCCATACATTGAGCTAAGTTCCCTTCTTTATTTATTGCTTGGAGAGTATGTTACTTTCTTTCCATAGAATGCATGCATAGCATTTATTTTCATCTTGCTCAGATTTAACTATTCCCATGGTATTTGAGACTGTTCCCATATCCACCTCCAAGTTGTAGTATTCCTATTTTACCAATTTTCTGTTACCTGAAGGAATGGCGATTGAAAGAAAACTTGGAGGAAATAGTGTACTCTATTTCTTTGTGCTTTGCTTTCTTATGAAATTTTGTTAAGGCTTCCATACCAGTATTCAGTCTAATCATTTGGTGAGTAGGCTTAAAATTACTTTCTCATTTCATTCTGTAACACTGGAATCATCTCCATTGTCATCTTCTCTGTTTTTGTTTCACTTATTTCTCCTTAGAATTTTTCCAACTACTCCCATATAAACAGAAAAAAAAGTACAGATAACTACTGAGATTTCATATTTGCTAATTTTTTGTGTATAAGTAAAAATTCTGAGTACCATATTGACTTATCAGTACAGGCTCTGATATATAGAATAAACTAGGACCTGTTCCTCTATTCTCTACTGTCTTCTGTGTCTTCACTTACTAAAATGGAATAATCTCTACTTTCTTGTATGGTTGCTATAAATTAGCCATTAGAGAAAGGTGAAGACAATTCATCAGGAAATTTTAATTCACTATTTTAATCCAGAAATACTTCTCCACATTTTAGCTGAATGGTTCCCTACATCTTTCAGAAGTCATGCTAGTGTTGCATCAGATTTCATTCAGTCTGGGTAGTGCGGTATCTTGCTCCCACAGTAAAACCGACCACAGATATTCTGTTTCTTTACCAATCAATCTTGCACAGTATTCACTGTGAACATTTTAGGGTAGGTCCTATCTGTCTTTGGCATAGGTGTCTATTATATAATTAAAATTTGGTCTCTCTTCGTCTCTCTCTCTGTGTCCCCCACTCTGTTGTTTCTGAGGCCTTTCCTTGAATCCAAATCATGTACCTTAAAGTTTTGTTTCCCAAAGATAAATATTTTCCATCTAACAAGATTCCTTTGCAAAAAGGCTCTAGACTGAACTTTTACTCTGATATTGAGGTTTACAAAAAATATCTGAATCTTAAATAAATATAATTTCTTTCAAGATGAGATCCAATAATACTTTCATACTTTTTTCCCCTGAATATAGTAAGAATTAAACTGAGAAGTCTCCTCAAATTTAGCTCCAAGGCATCCCTAGGGATTTTAATGGAAATCCATCTAGAAATGTTTTTCATGTTACTAACTAAGCCCCTAAAGCAAATACCCAGGTGGTAGTAAACAGAAAGAAAGGGGTAACATTACCTTCTGGGTTCTTTAAATTGAATCCTAAATTTTGTATCTGTGGATCAGCCTGATAGGAAGCATGCTGCTGTTTGTTCCTTTCTTTTTATCTGTTATGATAGGCTCATATTTTCAGCATCCCACTCCCAACCCAGGTTAGACCCTCCTTCTCAATGTGAAAATTACTGTAGATTTTTCACTCTCTGTACTGTCAAACTGCTCTAGGCAGAAAACATCTAGCAGCAGCTGCAGCTGTTTCTAACCAGAACAGTCGCACATTTACGGAGGGTTGCTTTCAAATATATGAAAGCATATGCAGCAGTTACATATAATCTTTGCTCTGCTGACTAGGGAAAAGAAAAGCAGGCAAAAAGCTTTTTATACAATTTTAGAGCTTTGGCTATAATTATGCACATATAGGTGTCAGACAGAATGACCCTTGTAAGTAACAATAAATGCCTCTGAATCATTTTGTTAACCTTTTTTTTTTATTTGCCATTTATTGCAAAAGTGACCTTTCCAAAGCTGTTTAATTCATTTAAGTTATTATAACTTTGAACAATACTTAGGAAGAGAGGCATTTTATTACTATAAGATCATCTTGTTAACAATAAAAGCAATTCTCAGAAGAAATTGTGTAAGGATAGATGTACGTGACAGTCTTCTTATTACCTAATTCTGTTATACTAGTAGACAGTGCTTTAAAAAAAATACAGGTACCCTTTGATCCCTATGTCATAGTCTCACAAAAATCATAAAATCAGAAATGACTTTAGAGGTAATCTAAGCTAAATACTTTATTTTATAATTAAAGAAAATTATATCCAAATATATTAACTCAGTCAAACAGTTGGGTCTTATGACATCACAAAGCTGCTTAATAAATTGTTATTTAGTTCATCTCCCAGTTTTCTCTCCGCTAATTTATATCACCTTCCTAAAACTCCCAGATTAGAAAATGTCTGTTTATTACTAGGAAATAATGGTAAAGAACACAGACTTCCACCCTTTACTGTCTGTGTCACTTCGGAAGAGTTACTTAATCTTCACATGATTCAATTTCCTTATTAGAAAAGGAGACAATGATCATATTTCCTATCTTTTAACTTGAAAAAAGAACAAATCAAATATACTTATAGTATATATCTTATTATCCCTTTGTGAAAATCTTCAATATATTTCTAGATATATCAACGTTTTACTTTCACAGATAACCTTGCCTTTATTTCACAATAAAAATATCAGTTCAATAATGGAAGCACCCTCATTTCTTTGTCTTAAGATCTGCAAAATTTTATCCTTCAGCAAAAATCATTTCTTCTTTTCTTTCCGTTACATTGGGAGGCAGCACATGAGTTGTACTTTGGAACTTTTGCATTTTCCTTTTTTCTATTAGGCCTTGCTAAATTGTGTTTTCCCCTGTTCTACCCTCTGGCATTTAACCCTCTCTTTAGGTTCTTTCTAAAATAACTTAAACTTTTCTCAAGAAGTAAACAAACAAAAACCAATAAAAGATCCAAAATACTACCTTTTAGTTATGGGTTCTTTTCTTTCTTACAGCTAATGTAAGAGTTTTCCACTCTTTCTATGTCTACTTTAACATATTCCTTCCATTCATGCCCCAATCCCTCTGCTATAATTCTCTTTGTTTGTTTAATCCAGTGCTCAGTTGACACATGTTCTCTCAGCAGCATTTGGGACTGTTGACTGTTGACTGTCTTTTTCTTTATTTCTTTACTTCTTTTTTTAAATGTCACATCCTGGTCAGAATATCTAAGTCACTAGTTTGTAGTACTTTTTCACACAAGTGTTCTGTCATTGGAGCCAGGATGCTCTTTTATATTACTCTTTCTTCTCATTCAACACACTCCGTTTGTGAAATATTATCCTCTCCCATGTTCAGTTATTTATTTTCCATTATCTAAATCATAGTCTGATATTATCCCTAAGCATCGGAACCAACTATCTATAAAATACTGTTCCTTAAATGTTCCTCATTATGGCAGGTAAATTTTCAGGCAAATTTCAGGATTATTTATATTTCAACAAATTATTATGAGGTTTCCTTCCTCATAATAATTTATTGAAATAAACCAGACTAATCAAAACTCAGAGATAGAAACTACCAGAAATAATTTTCAACAAAGTTCCTCTGTTTTCCACTCCAACTAAGAATAAGGAAAATCATTGGTTACTCAAAACAGCTGATGTCACTCTTCCTTATCAGGTACAAGGTTCGCAGTAAATCTGAAGAGATTCCTCTATCCCAACATTGAAGGAATACACCTAAAGATTCGTGCATCGTCAGCAATATGGACACAATTAAGCCAATGCTTCCAACTTTGGGGTAACCCATCTCCTCTTTTATACTTAAGATAATTAAAATGGGGACATAAAATTGTAACTTTCCATTCTCATTACGATACTAAGGGAGACGTACATTATTTAACAGATGTAGCCCAAAACAATAAGTATGACAAATATTATGGCATAGTATAAACATGTAAAGACTCAAAAATAATCTTGTAATTTTACTTTCTTCTATGATTTGATCTGAATTACAATTTAACTTTTACTGTGTTGTATATGCTCATCTCTTGGTAACTTTATTAAGCTCATAGATAGAGCATGGATAAAGTTTTGAACCATAGCATCATCCATCTACTAAAGCAAAATTACTACAAAGGACCGTTTCCATATTTTATTTGGTCCAAAACAGAACTTCTTCCTCTTCTTCTCTTATTCAATAGCATAAATCTCTATCAAGATATTCTAGCCATAAATCCAGGTACTACCCTACAGTCTTTCATTTTCTTTGTCCATCAATTCAATCATGTATTGATTCAAATTTATTTTTGAATCTATTTTTTTCTACATTTTGTCTATCTCTTAATTCTCCCTTCATTCACCATAATTTAAGCCACTGTTAGTCCTTAATTGCCTAATTACAAAAAGGCTCCCTAATTGGTCTCCTGACTTCACTACAGCACACCTTCTTCCTCAATGTACTTAGAGATAATTTTTGTAACAATTATTTACATAGCCCAAGGCTGTCAAATGTTTTTTTAATGCTAGATCCTTATGACCTACAAATAAAATAATTCTTTTTAGTATATTTTAAAATACCTTGTAGAATCTCATCGTTGTATACTGTAAAGCTACTTCCTAAATAACTGGCTTCCTCTTCTTTACTTCCCTGCCATAGTTCTGTGTTATAATTGCCTTTGAATTAGAATTTAACCCTATGCTACCTCACTGGTCACAACAAATTAAGAAGTAAAACACCCAATTGAAGTCATTCATCATTGTAAAATTGGCAACAAAAATATTCTTGAAAATAATTGATTGTCAATAAGTACTAAATGGTACTTCAGTAATAGTAATAAGGTAATAAATGGATAAATTTAAGTATTAATATAACTTTGAATTTAAAGAAAATTTATTAGAATTTTTTAAAAGTAGTAAAATTTGTTGAAATTATAATCATAGAATTAACCACCTGCCTACTATGCACACAGTTCATGCCATATTTTTATTTTTATATTGATATTAGATCCTGTATGGGAAGAGGACATATTTCTTAGGATTGTCAAGAGACACTGAGCAAAATGATACTATGATTTTCTTGAAGATTTAATGTTGTACTTAAAACTTTATATTGTGTTAGACCCAACCTCTGTACATGTTCATGAACAAGAAAATCATGAAGCTAAAATAAATGATCACTCAAGATCCCAACTATACAATATTAAAATTTTCAATTGACAAAGAAGTAATCATTAACAGGTTAGCATAAACTTATAAGGCACAGAAATAAGTTCTATAGGAAAAACAAGTCTTCTCAGTTTTACTTACAAGGAGCAATTTTTGTTATTAATAGCAAGGAAATATTTGTCATAGAATAAAATAATTATCCTGACTTTAATGTAATGTTACTATTAATACAAAATTTATAATTTTCTAGAATCCCAGCATGAATAAAATACTTATATTTATTTAATAACAAAGAGATAATGAGACAAAACTGATTTATTTAAATACATTCTTTTTAAAAATTATTTTGGTAAGAAACAGATGAGATCCACCCTATTAAAATTTATAGTTATACTATAAATTTTACAGAATTACAATATTGTTAATTATAAGAAAAAATACAGCATGTACAGCAGATTTCTAAAACTTTTTCATCTTGCATGACTGAAACTTTATATCCACTTAACAATAGCTCCCATTTTCCCCTCACCCTAGCCCCTTACAAACCACCATTTTCTTGCTTACATTAGATTGATTACATTAGATGACTCATGTACTACTTTTGCTATATCATACATGTTTTGGTATGTTATGCCTTTGTTTACTACCTACTGAAGAAGAGGCCACAAAAACTACCAGTATTCTGAACCACTGTACTCATA
Source organism: Cheirogaleus major (assembly GCA_963574435.1). NCBI lineage: Eukaryota > Metazoa > Chordata > Mammalia > Primates > Cheirogaleidae > Cheirogaleus > Cheirogaleus major. The sequence goes on from CAUYPO010111554.1 coordinate 20,771, forward strand.
ACTTACTTGTACTTTCAGAAATTGGGTGGGCCATTCTTGTAAATGTCATTTCCATTCTCAGTAGTCTGGCTATGAAAACTTATTGCTTAAATTTATATTAAGCTTAAACTGCTGTTAGAAAACAAGTAGACTAGGGGACAAGGAAACTGCCATTAAAAGTCAAAGAAGATGCCACTAAGATTAGAATTGTTGACTCTGAAGATCTCAGCATGACATACTGAAAAAAGTGGTTGCCAAAACTTGCCTGGAAGTTGCTCGAATTTTCAAAATTCTTTGAGGATTTTCCAGCAACTACTTCATTCTACGGTGATAAAGAAAGTGGTTCCTAAAAGACTGTTTGGAATACTCTTTGAATCTCTTATTTGCCAGTCCTGCTGGCTGAATCTATTTCCAAAGAATAATGATCTATATTTGATTTTGCATTCTAAATCTGATACACATTCCTCTCATTGGCAAAATCTAAGTTAGAACCATGCACAAAAATGGATTCTGTCAATCAACATATCAGCATGGGAAGGAAGTGGTGGTGGTGCTGGGTTGCTATCAAGCCATTCAAAACAATAAATATGCTTTATGTCTGCCAGCTTTATTTTTATGTCTCTCAGCTGTATTGTTTTATTATTAACAATGGTTATCTGATGCTAACATTTTTTGTAAAGAACTGTTAAAATTTGTACATCATACCTCCTTACTTATTTCCCCAAATCTCTCAGATGTTTATGGAGTCACATACAGTAAAATCTGCAGTTTACTTTATTACTTGCCCATTAAAAAATATGTTAATGAGAATACCTAATATGGCTCCTATTCAAAATATTATTTCTTACCCTCTAAAAACTTTCCTTAAAACAATCTACCATAAAATGATACTAGCTTGGAATACTTATACAAAATTCAAAAATTATTAAATGGTTTACATCATTCTAACATGGTCTCAGATTGAGATTTGCTAACATATATTCTTATTGTTTCATTAAACTAAATGTTAGCATTTTTCCTGCAAAATTATGCAGAGTAAACAATTCATAAAAATTTTGCATACCAGTATTTAAAAGTTAGAAACTGAAGATAACAGAGAATGCAGAATATTTTTATAACTTGTTTCTATTCTTGGTAAAAATTTTATGCAGATTTTTGTATGTATTAGACCATGGAAAAATATTTAGTATACTCCTTATGCAATTATTCGTACCATCTTGGACTATTGCGCAAGGACTATACAGCATTTAAGACTATTAAGTGTATTATTTTCCATGCTACTTGTATGTTATGAAGATCCTAATTTTTTGTATTTTGGAAGATATGAAGGAAAGGCATTCATGACACTACAGCAGAACTACAAAACTTTATAAGTGAAAAGGTAAATTAAATATTATATACTCCAAACTTATGAATTTATAGTTTGTATTTGATTTGTATTATGAAAAGTCATAACATAAATAACAAAAATGCATGTGCTTATTGTCATAAAATTAGCTGGGGCAAAAGTTATAGTAAATTATTTTTAGCTCAATGTTTAATCAACTGATATCAATATATTTTCTTATGCTGCATGACTGTTTTCTTGTGATTATTTTTTGAATGAATAACATTCTAATGGCCAGAAAAAAATGATGTAACTTGGGCATTTTTTGCTCCAATTTTATTTATGATTTTCTAAGATTATTCTAAAAATCATCATGTTGCCTATACAGACATTGAGGAGTTAGTCACTCTCTACTCTTCAGGTAAGTTTGCTTCATCATAGATACACAACAACATTCCATCTGTAATATGATATTTCTGTTTCTTGTGCTCACATACTGAAAGATTTTATTTCCAATTTTCCCCTTACAGTTAGGTGGGAGGCCATTTTGTTGATCTGTAGCCAATGGAAGGTGAAGAAAGTTGTGCCAGTGACTTCCAAGCTGTACCCTGTAAATATCCTGCAAAACACTTCAGTCAATTTTCCTTCTTGAGGTTGTGAAAGCCACATAGAGCAAGTGGTATAACAACAAATGGAGATGACCTTGGTCTAAGGATGGAGGAAAGCAGCCCAGAAGAGCCAAACCAGACTGTACTCTGATTGACAAATAAGCTCTTACAATGGTGACCCTTTGTTACTTCAGCATTTATGTGTTATGTCACATGGCCTAGGTTATCCTAATTAACTCAAGAAGTAAGCAGGCTAAGGAACTTTCATAGGGCTTTGTCAGAGTTATAAATGTCGACACGAAGAAAATATTTTATTCTTAATCCATTTTGTTCAGGCAATTCAAGTTTTCTGAAAAAGTCTGTGAAAGGGAGTGGGGAGTGGATAATACCTGATGTTAGAAAATAAATGAACTGGCAACCAATTGAAAAAGAGATAACTTTTGGAAAGGCAAGATTGACTTGGCTAGAAAGCATCCCATTTTTGGAATGGCAAAAACAACTTTGGTAGAAATCTATTCCAATAAATTTGAAAAAATGTATGATTTTTTTTCTATATTGTAAGTATTTATTTTTCCTCTACAAAAGAAAGTGATATGTGACCTCATTTACTAAAAAACAAATATTAATTAAAATCATTTGGATGTTTACCAGTGGCAAAATGTACAGTGTCTTTCATGAAAAACATTTAAAATTACTGTTTGTCTTTTACTAGTGATGACTCTTTCCCCAAATTTAATAATTTGTTCTATTAATTATGAATATCAAAAATACCATCACAATATAACCATCCACAAAAGGACAGCATTTCAAACATAAAATGCAGTGAGACATTACAGCAGATTTCACAGGGTTTTGTGGGAAGACAAAGTCAATAACATGCTAATATTTTTTTCTGTTTCTGCCTTCTAAGCATAATTCATACATCATTGTTACAATATAAAGAAGCACTTTCTAAAATTTTAAAATAAAAACTATCATATTTTCATTTACCTCCCCTATTTATAATAATCAAAGTTTTAATGTTACAAATAATCAAAGTCTTAATGTTACATTATGACAAAGGTATCTAACCCCCTCGAAGGGGAAGGTGCTGTGTAAGATTAGGCTAGGCACGGTGGCTCACGCCTGTAATTCTAGCACTCTGGGAGGCCAAGGTGGGAAGATCGCTCAAGTTCAGGAGTTCAAGACCAGCCTGAGCAAGAGCGAGACTCTGTCTCTACTAAAAATAGAAAGAGGCCGGGCGCGGTGGCTCACGCCTGTAATCCTAGCTCTCTGGGAGGCCGAGGCGGGCGGTTCGCTGGAGCTCAGGAGTTCGAAACCAGCCTGAGCAAGAGCGAGACCCCGTCTCTACTATAAATAGAAAGCAATTAATTGGCCAACTAAAAATATAGAGAAAAAATGAGCCGGGCATGGTGGCGCATGCCGAGGATTGCTCGAGCCCAGGAGTTTGAGGTTGCTGTGAGCGAGGCTGATGCCACGGCACTCATTCTAGCCCAGGCAACAAAGTGAGACTCTGTCTCAAAAAAAAAAAAAAAAAAAAAGACAAGACTGCAGGTAGAATAGACTATAAGCAAAGGTCAGGAAACAGGAGGGAAAAAGCACAGAACAAAAAACCCTAGGTAGTCCACAGATCTCATGTGGCAGAAAAGGAGATGCCACAGAGATGGGCTATGGAGACAGGTTGTTGCCACATGCTAGAATCAAAGGCCAGGACAAGGAGTCTGCACTTCACATGGCAGGCAAGGGGTGGGGATCCGAGTAGGAGAGTGACATGGTCTGCCCTGTAGAGGGCCTGGCTTGAGGCTCCATCCACCGTGGTGGTCATGGTGCCAGTGTCCACAGAATGAGAAAGGATTATATGCCACAGCCAGAAAGATGAGAAAACCATAGCCAACAATGGGCAGTTCTGAGGTAACACATTTAAAAATTTGGAAGGAATGATAATTTTCTAGCAAAATATAAGTGAGTCAACTTTACTCAAGAAAAGGTAAAAACCTGGACAGAAGAGAAGTTACAGGAGAGACTGAAAAGACTGGTAGAGGTCATTCACGACAGAGAAAAAAGGTCTGGATCACAAATGAGTTCAATCCATCTTTTAGAAATGGTTAATTCCCACATTCATTCTTATTATGGTTCCAGGACCCTTCATGTATACTCAAATCCAGACATACTCAAGTCCCACAGTTGGCCCTGTGGAACCCACATATACAAAAAGTCAGCCCTCAGTATACACGAGTTTTGCATCCCATGAATACTGTTTTTTTGTTTGTTTGTTTGTTTTTGTTTTAAAACAGGGTCTTGCTCTGTTGCCCAGGCTAGAGTGCAGTGGATCCATGTTTGGCTGAAAAAACTTCATGTGTAAATGGATTTGCACAGGTTAAAGCATGTCGTTCAAGGATCGACTGTATTTCAGATTACAGGAAGGGCTCCAAGGGGGAGAAAAAATGCTTCCCAGCTCATATGGAAGAATGACCATGAAGAAAATTTGAAAAAACAACTGTAAAAGAAGATCTACCCTACTAGATATCCAAAGTTTTATAAAGCTATTGTATTCAAAATGATATGATACCAGCACAAAAGCCATTCAAACAGATGAAACAGAAGGCCCACAGGTCCAAACATAAATGAGAATTTGATATATAAAAGAGGGGCTTTATAAGTCAGTGAAAGATTTACTTACTCAGTAAGCAATGTTGGAAGGGTTGGCTACCTAGTTGGAAGAAACTATGGTCCAACCCCTATATTTCCAAGCACACACACAAAAAAATATTCTTATAAATATCAAAAATGTAAAAATAAAAAATACAGGAAAATAGGAACTTCAACTAATGTTAGTAATAAAAAATAAAAAGCAACGAGAACAATGCTATATGTTGAAAACTAAATATGGCAAGATCAACATTCCAGAATTCTCAAATATCCCAAGGCATAGAAAACCTAAAAGTAAAAAAACAAAGACTCCCTCCATGTTTTGAAGAACATAGGTGAACAGCTGTTTTCCATCATGATTGATTAAAATTAAATATAGCTCCTAGCTGACAATCAAGGCTATACTGTATTTAGCAAGAGGCTGGAGATCTGACAGTTCCTTTTTTACAGCTCCTTACAGTTCTATCTTGGTACAAAAGAAGACAGGTTCCAAAGGAAAAATGAATAAGAAAGAAAAATTTAATAATTTAGTGATAAAAATGTTTATTTTCAACTTTAATTTCTTTCCATTTTATCTTTATGAGTTCTATTAATATCATACTTACATTGCTGTTGTTATGCTAAAGCTGAATTAAAAGTAGTTTGATCATATTTTTGTTGATTTGTCTTCCATTAGCCCACTGCCTTCAATTGCTGTCCATTTCTGCCCCTGCATTTGGTAACCCTACCTTATATCAATCTTCCATTTGTTTTACAAAATCTTTTATTTCTGCCAAAAAGTCCCTGAAAATCATCAGCACCTGGGGGGGGGGGTCTTGCTGGGAGTTCCTTTTCCCTTTTAGGCCTTCCTGAGGAGACACAGTTTCCCCTTCCTTCTCCTTCCCCCACTTAACTGCCACAACCTAGCTCAGATCTTGGTGCACATGTGTGTCAGTATGTGTTCTCTGTGTTGGTGGCTGACAAGGAGCCCCCGAGAAAGCAATCTACGTGTGTCTTCTTACACAGGATGCATAGCTGCAGCAGCCGGCCGGCTTCCTAGCAGAGATGAGCCTGCTCGCTGACCAGGCCCCTCTCTGCCTCACACCTCCATCCCCCCCAGCCCCCTCCTCCCTTCCATCCTTCTCCTGTCTCCCAGCCCTGCCACCACCACCAGCAGACCCTCAGTCTCCTCTTCCTCCTCCAACTTCCTTTCACACTTTGGGGAAATAATCCAAACCCCTTCACCACAGAGAAGAAAACCAGGGATGTCTGGGGTGGGGATGAGGGGAATGAATGAAGGGGCAGTGGGATAGAAGGGCATGAAAGGCTTTTTACAAATCGTCTATGAGGCTAGGCGTGGTGGCTCACACCTATAACCCCAGAACTTTAGGAGGTCAAGGTGGGAAGACCACTTGAAGTCAAGAGTTTGAGACCAGCCTGGGCAACATAACAAAACTCTCTCTCTACAAAAAATTTTTTTAAAAATTAGCTGGGTGTGATGGGGTGCACCTGTAGTCCTAGCTGAGGCTGAGGCAGGAGTTTGAGGGTCCAGTCTGGGCAACAGAGCAAGATCTTTCTTTAAAAAAAAAAAAAAAAAAAAAATCTTCTGTGCACAACCAGTGCTGTAAGGGGAGAAAATAAAAATCTCTATATCTCAATATTCAGGAGAAAAGAATCTTATATCCCTAACCAGGGAGAAGTTTCCTGCTGGTAGAGGCTGTGGATAATCCTTTCCTACGTACTCGATGGAGCCAGAAATACAAAATGTTCAAAAGAATCCAGTGCACCCATCTCTCCTTTGTGAAATGTTCTGCTTTGCAGGACCACCTTTGGCTCTTCCTTCACTCACCTACACACTTCCTTGGTCCTTGAAACCTCATTCCAGACCTGGAACAAGGAGGAGGAGAAGAAGAGTATCTGGTCAGTCAAAAGGCAGTTAGCATCTAGCCTACCAGGCCCTGTGGAGGGGACAAAGAGCTAAACCAGACGCAGTCCCTGCACACAAACAAACTTACCCATGGCAATCAGAGACAGTTGAAAACAATCAAATAATGACAAAGAAAGGAGAGAATGACCAAATCAATGGGAGTGAATGGTGGAAGGCTGAGGGGCACAGAGAAGTGATTACTGATCAAGTCCCAAAGGAGAGCAGCTGTCCTCTAGGAGAACGGCTGAAGCACTGCAGGGAGAGACAGAAGAGCCAGGCAAACATTCCTAGTGGGAAAAAAGATGGGTTAGTAATTTGCCTTAATGAGAACCTAGGGTTCTGGATGGAGAGGAACGGGAAAGGGAGCTGGAGATGTGTAAGGGCAAAAATAGTGAGAAACTGCTTGGAGATTTTGAATAGAGGAGTGGCAAGGTCAAACTGTGCTTTAGGAAGATCGCTCTGGCTGCTGTGAGAAGGAAGGATTGAAAATGAGAGCAGAGAAGGTGTCATAGGAAGGCCGCTGTAATGGAGTAAACTGAGGCACTTGCCAAGAGCACGTGGTCAAGATGGTGGAATGTGACCAGCCTGTTTGGCGGGTACTATACAGGCCCTGTTCCCACAACTGCTCTCTGCAGAATTATCGGCAATAGGCTCAGGACAGTTCTGTGAAATGGGGATCAGGGTGCCAGACCTCTCCCTCCCTCAGGCCCAGGCCTCCTGAAACTTCCTGGCCTCTCCAGCTAAACTGCCCTGAATTCTGGAGCCTACAGAGTTTTAGTGGGTAACTCTCTAGAGCCTACGTAGTCCAGCCCGTCTGAGGGTCCCATCCCAGAAATGTGGCTTTCCAAGCTCTGGCAGAACCAATGACTCCCATTTCAACAGCCCTCACCTGTCTTGTTTGCTAGCTCAAAGTTTCTCAGAGTTTAAGAAGTCTTTTTGGCTACTAGGAATGTAAAGTTTATATTCTACAAAATCAAATCAGGCTAGAAGATCTGTGAATTTTCCTTTTCTGCAGTTCCTAGTTCAAAACCCAACTGTAATTTTATTTTCCAAATGAAGAATTACAATATGTATTAATAATATACTCTACAAAATAAATGCTACCTACCTTTGAGGATCCTTCTGTTGGATCCTGGCCTTCACAATGACACCATGAGGAGCGATTACTGATCTCATTTTACCTATGGGAAAACTATGACCCAAAGAAATTGGTGCTACCAAAGAATATGAGGCACCTCCCCGCCAAACTCTCCCCCAAAATTACCCCTAGCCTACTGCCATGAAAACAGCCAGAGATGTAATTCCAGCCCTGCACATGACTCAGTGGGTGACCTTAGGCAAATCATTGTGCACGGGGCTCCAGAGACAGTGATGGAAAAGACAAAAATTCCTCTCTTAGGAATGAGTCTAGTTGGGAAAAATAAATATTAAACAAATGCATTGCACAAATTATCATTTAATTACAGTTGTGCCGAGTCCTCGGAAGAAGAAGTCCAGTGCACCTGTAACCTGCGGGAGGTAGTGCAGCGGAGGGCAGCAGAGATCGATTCACTCAACAGGCACTTCGGGCGCACAGCCAAGAGGGAAACGGCGAGATGAAGGGAGAGAGTGCAAGTGACTGCGGAGGACACCTGAGATGGCAGGATTGAGGAGGAATCGCGGGGAGAAAAGGGAGCGTGGCTTTCCAGGCTCAGGAAAAGCAAAAAGCCCCGAGGATATTCCAGAATGTTCCAAAAGCCGGGAGTGGAAAGAAAATGACCCCCCGCTCAGCCAGTCTGAGGGGTGGACCCTGAAGGCAGGGAGACTGCATCTCGTCTCGTTCACCGGCGGCCACCGCGGGAGCTCAGGAGGGACGGACTGGACTTCCTGAAGCCGCCGAGGTCACCGCCCTTGCGGCGACAAGCGCCCTCTGCAAAACCACGGATTCAGAGCAGCCCGAGGCCCACCCCTAACCGATGGGGAAACTGAGGCCCCAGGGGAGAAGCGCCCGGCCTTGGACACGCCGGGGACAACGAGCACAGGCCCAGCCTCCCGCCCTGGATAGGGCG
>CAUYPO010111555.1:0-21543 GCA_963574435.1 Cheirogaleus major
CAAATTAAGTATGAAAAGCCTTCTGAATATGCTTTAAAAATTTGAGAATGCTGAGGTTTATAGCATGAGATGTGATGCTAAAATAAGATGTTTCAGGCCAGACGCCGTGGCTCACGCCTGTAATCCTAGCACTCTGGGAGACTGAGGCAGGTGGATCCTTTGATCTCAGGAGTTCGAGACCAGCCTGAGCAAGAACGAGACCCTGTCTCTACCAAAAAAATAGAAAAATTTAGCCAGGCATGGTGGCGCATGCCTGTAGTCACAGCAACTCAGGAGGCTGAGGCAGGAGGATCTCTTCAGCCCAGGAGTTGGCGGTTGCTGTGAGCTAAGCTGACGCCACAGCACTCTAGCCAGGGCAAGAGAGCAAGACTCTGTCTCAAAAAAAAAAAAAAAAAAAGTTTCAAAGATCAACTAAGTCTAACCACTACATTTTATCTTTAAGTTTTTTATTTTACCTAATAAAAGACTCTCAATGAGGCCAGGCGCGGTGGCTCACGCCTGTAATCCTAGTACTCTGGGAGGCCGAGGCAGGAGGATCGCTCAAGGTCAGGAGTTCAAAACCAGCCTGAGCAAGAGTGAGACCCCATCTCTACTAAAAATAGAAAGAAATTAATTGGCTGACTAAAAATATATAGAAAGAATTAGCCAGACATGGTGGCGCATGCCTGTAGTCCCAGCTACTCAGGAGGCTGAGGCAGAAGGATTGCTTGATCCCAGGAGTTTGAGGTTGCTGTGAGCTAGGCTGACACCACGGCACTCTAGCCTGGGCAACAGAGTAAGAGTCTGTCTCAAAAAAAAAAAACACTCTCAATGTCTAAAAAAAGTCTTAAAATATTTTCAAAGTCTAAAAAAATTATACTCATAATGTAAAGGGCATTATAAAATTTCATTGGTTCATTTTTCCTTCTCATGCAGTGCAATGTCTACTCTGTAGCCCCATTCTATCTAAAACTTATTGCATTGGTCTCATATACTGCTGTTAATTGGTAAAATCTCTCTAAAAAGCAATTCTGCAATATTTGTCAACATTTAAAAATGATATAACTTTTCCCTAGCAATTTTACTTCTAGGAGTTTATCTTAGTGATATACTTGCACAAGTGCCCAAATGTGTAGAATGTCATTAATTGCAGCTTTGAATATAATAATAAAGAATAATTTTCACAGCTTACATGTCCATCATTAGAGGACTAATAATTCATCCATAAATGGAATACTATATGGCTATTAAAAAGAAAGACACAGTGCTTTTATATCAGATATGAAGTCAGCTTTGAGATATATTGGGAAGGAAAAAAAGCAAAGTATAAGTCACTACATTTACACTAGTATGTGGCATACCTGCGCAGTAGATAACCACTATAGGCATTCAGATTGGGAATGAATCCATGTGAATTCATAGCAGGAAGGAAGGTATATTACTATCTAACTCTAAGGAAAGAAAAATACCAGTGAGCTTTACTGAAATCTTCAACAACATTTATGGGGACAGAGGAGATCTCTCTCTCTCCCCATATATATGCATGCATACACGCAGAGTATCTTAGAAAGATGAATCAAGTAAGAGTTGTTGCCTTAAAGAGAGACATAATGAACAGGGGTGAGAGAAAACTTAGAATTCACTGTATACTTTTTGCACTGTTTAAACTTAATAAAAATATGCATAATAGCTGTTAAGAAATAAATAGTTAATAAAAAACAAATAAAAGAAAGCTTACCGAGCTGGACAAGTGGCTTTGTAGAGCTGACAGGACCTGCTTTCCTGCTCACTGATTTTTTTTAACTGGAAACCTTTTCTCCTTGGCCCATACTGACACTCCATTACCACAGCTCTACTTCCTGTGGGCCAAAACCAACTATAGGTATTAATTCAAGTATCCACCTATTCTAGACACTAGATTAAAAATAACTTGGTGGCGGCAATGTCAAAATCTACACTTTCAATTACACATCAGTAACTCTTAAGATGTACAAATACATAAATTTAAAAGTTTATTGTAAAATTTACCAAATGTACCATAATTATGGTAAGGAAATTTGCAAATATCAGTGAATGGATGTCTACTGATATTTACATACATATGACTTTTAATAATAATGAAATCTACCACTTTATAAATAGAAATTGGTAAATGTACATTTAGTTAATAAACATTAATATAATTTAAAAATTTATTTCCTTTTAGAATTATTTATTTTCTTATTTCTTACTTCTATCTGGGCTGTTAATGCGTAACCAGCCTCTAAGATGGCCCCCAATGATCCCTGCCTCCTAGTATTCATGTCCTGTGTAATACCCTCCCTTTGAGCATGGGCTGGACTTATTAACTTACTTCTAATGAATATGGCAGAAGTGATAGGATGTTATTTTTGATATTGGGTTATAAAAAGACTGTAACTTCCATGATGGTACTCTCTCTTATTCTTGCTTGGATTGCTCTGTCTGGGTGAAATCAGCTGCCACATGGTGAGGGAGCTCTGTGGAAAGGCCGATGTGGCAAGGAATAAGGCCTGCCATGTGAGTGAGTTTGGAAGCAGATCCTCCCCCAGTCAAGTCGTGAGATGACTACAGCTCCAGTCAACACCTTAACTGCAGTCTTGTGAGAGACCCCAAGGCAGAACCCCTTTGCTAAGTTGCTCTTGGATTCCTGACCCACAGAAACTATGAGATAACAAATGTTGCTTGTTTTCAGCCACCAAGTTTGGGGTAACTTGTTACATAGCAATAGATAATACAAATAAGTAGATGTGAAATCTAGAGTTTCAGATTTTTTTTATGTGAATTTTTTTTTCTTTTATTTCATTATATTATGGGGGTACAGATATTGTTAGGGTTACATATATTGCCCCTGCCAACCCTCCCTCACCCAGAGTTTCAGATATTAAGCTGAATATTCTACTCTACCATAAGATACAGCAAACTTTTAAAGCAAAATCAGATTGTCAAAAAAAAAAAAGATACAGCAAACTTTTAAAATATAAAATAAAAAACACCAATTAATAAAAATGTTGATAAAAGCTGACATTAAAATTTAGAACTCATTTAAAAGACACCATAAATAACGGTAAAAGAAAAGTAACAGTTTGAGAAACACATGTTATAATACACATAATAAAGAATTACTATACAGAACATAAAGAACCACAAATGGTTAAAAATAAAAAATAAAGACACAACCAAACAGAAAAGTGGGCAAAGGCTATTTAAATAGGTAATTCGGAAAAAAAGTAAATGAACAAATAAAAAGATGTTCAACTTTACTAGTGAAAGGGAAATGCAAATTGAAACAATAGTAAAATACTATATTGAAAACTGCTCAGATGGGCAAAAATAAAAACATTTGATAATACTCTAAAACAACTGATCCACTGATTAATCTAAATACCACAAATACAGAGACACATAGATAGCAATAAGTATACAGCACATCTATGAAGTATTCTTACAAAAATCAAATCTGCATTTAATCAAGGCTCTAGACCTAACATTTTAGGAAATACAGGAGATAAAAGAATACAAACTACACCACAGAGATGGAATCCAGAATACGGCAAATACTACAGGACAAACTACTAGGGGAAAAGAGGAAAGAAATCTTTAGATGAAAAGAAATTTAAGAGCTATATTAACCAAATGCAATCTTGTTTGAATTTGAATTTGAACAAACCTATGGTAAAAAAAAAAACCTGTGAGAAAAATGGGAAAGCATAAACATTGGAAATTTTATAACATTAAGAAATTACTGTTAATTCTTTTAAAATGTGATAATGGGATTGTCATATATGTATGTGTATATATACATAAACATATATGTATATATGTATGTATTAATATATAAATAGTTCTTATCTTTTACAGATATATACTTTAGTATATACTACATAGTTTATTAATTATAGATGAAATGATATGATATATGAAATATGCTGTAAAACTATCTGGGGATTGAGGTAGTGGTAATGGGTATAGATGAAACAAGACTGACTATGCTGATAGTTGTTGAGGCTGGATGATAGATATATGGAGTCATGGGGTTTCTTATATTATTACCTCTACTTTCATTCACATATGAGAATTGCCAATAATATAAAGATTTTTAAAAGTCTAGAATACTAACTCATAAAGTAAATGTGGGGAAGGAAAATTTTATACATTGCTGATAGGAATGAAAATTGGTACAGGTTATCAATCCCTTATGTACAAATCCAAAATCCAAAAAGCTCAGAAAACAAAGTTTTTTGGAACTCATTTGGCTGCAAAACCAGACTAGAGCTGCGTGAGGCTATTACAGCCTTTATTTATTCCTCTTAGTGTGACTATCCATAAAGAATTACCATTTCATTATGTGATACTGTCTATAGCATAGTTGCTAGGAGTGTTCTATAAAATTACCATATTATATTCCACAAATTCAGAATACATCTGGACCAAAAAATTTCAAAGAAGGGATTCTGGACCTATACAACCACTTTAGAAAGCAATTTAAGATAATCTTATAAAGATGAATACTTCACATACTTCACAACCATCAATTCCACTTTAAGGCATGTACTCTAGAAAAATTAATTACACCTTTTCATCAGAGGATGTATCCTGTGGAGGTTTGATTACAGTATTCTTTATAATAGTGAAAAGGTGGAAACAACCTAAATGATATTCAATAGAAAAATAATTGTACTCTGGTCATATGCTAGAATATTATACAATACTTACATTAACTAGGCTCTGTAAGTATCTGTCAGTATGGACAGATCTCAAAAAATAAGGGTGAGTAAAAAAATTTATAAAACAATGTCTACAGTTTACTATTTATGTATATTTTCAAATTCAAAATAACAAAATATATTATTGAAAATACAAATATATATGGTAAAGTATAAAAATATAGCCTAGAAAGATACACACCAAATTCATGTAGAGGCTATCTATGGAGAGTTAAGAAGGGGATTAGAACTATGGAGGGAAAAAGGAGGGCTGCAGGATTTCAAGTTTATTTTTAATTTTGCATTTTTTTATGGAATACTTTTGAAACCCAGGCAGAAGGGTTTACATTTATCTCATCTTCCTGTAAGTATTTTTCATTAACCTCAGAGGTCCACGATGAGATTGCATCTCTTCCAGGTAAATTAGTGCACAGTCCTGACAAAAATCACTTATTTTGATTGTTTGTGGTCTGACTAGTCCTAGAGTAGATCTCTAGGGTTTGCCCTATTATATTTTATTAAATAGGTTTGCTTAAAACTCTACTCCCTTAGTAAACACTAACCCAGAGTCTGAGAATACTATATATAACACACCTGATGCTTGAGAACTTTAGTATCAGAATTCTATATAATAACTACAAATTATATATAGATTCTTTAAAGTAACTCCAGAATTATAAGCTACATAAGATGGGCACAAGTATGTCCCAAAATACAAATTAAAAGAGAAAATATTTGCTTCATAGGAGGAAAAAAACCCACAGCAGATATATAAACTTAAAATAATAAAATTGCCCTTTTTATTTTTTATTAAATAGGTCTACCTGGAATTTCAGTATTTTAATTTTGTATTTATCAGCATAATATATAAAGGAAATATTATTTTCTTACTCTGACATATTAAAATACAATTTTATTACATAAAGTAATTGGTTATATTTACCATAAGTTTCTTTTTTAGTTTAACATGCATTTTAATTAACATTCAGTTGTTATTTACCAAAATAAAAATGTATCACCTTAGGAAAATCACATTTTCACAATGGACTATGACTGCTGCTGAACCTTTTAAAATAATTCTTTTAAAAAAGTACCTGCATTGACAAATGGGATTCCATCATATGGGACATACTGGGATTTCCACATCAAGCGTGTAGCAGGCTTCGCTGGGCTTGGAGACTGGCGTGTCCCCCAAACACTCTGTGTTTGCTGCTTGTGAAATGTTAGGACGCTTTCTAATTCAGTCTCACTTACACAGTAGCCACGATATGAATCTCCAATTTTCTGCATGTAGTAGAAAGTAAATAACAAAATTATTAGCAAATATGCTTCATTGCACAATAAATTTAATAAGATGTTTGTTCAAAATGAAAGACTCATCATCTTTCACAAGAGAGTGTCATTTGTTCCCTCAGATCAATGGACTGTTACAACCAGTGGGTCTGATCTGACTTCAATGAGTATCATAAAGTAGATATTTTCCAGGTATTTGTTAGGGGAATATAACATCAAACTCACTGCCACACTATCATCTTTCCCAAAGCTTGAGAGAAATAATATTTAGAAAGGATAGCTTGAAGAACATAAGGTGTATCCATTCTTCCAGATATTTAAAATTCTACCCTTGGATCAAACCAGATCAGCATAACCTAGCCACAAAGTACTGCTTCCCTGTGGGGCTTCTTTTACTGAGACTGCTTTTGATATGATGCCATGAGTTGATTTGAAACTCTATGAAAATTGTGATTATATTTTGCATAAAAATGTTGTAGAAGAATTTCCTCATTATACCAATATTCTTTTTATGAAGATCCTTCTTTGAGAGAAATTCCTGTCTGACCTTAGTACCAAAAAGAGTTAATGGTTTGCTTTCATCTTATGGAAATTAGCATAATTTTTACATCTAATAGGCACAGAATTTAGTTAATTAATTAGGTTTCCCCTTTTGAAATGCAGATACTTAGATTATAGACAAGTGTATGTATGCATATAAACACATGGTTTGTTAAGATATTTATTTCCTTACTTCCATTTAATAGTCCTGTTCTTGTTTTTCTTTATTGTTTAGCTCCCAGTTATAATTTACACCTTCTTAATATATTTTACACATTTTTGTAAGCAGTCTTAAATTCTTTCTAAAACAAGGCAAGGTATAAATAAATCACGTGAATAAATTGATATTGTCTACACACAACCATTTGAGTATCCCTGTACTAGAGAAGAAGCATTTTCTACAGCAACAGAGAAAATTTGTTAACTGTAATCTCTTACACTGAAATGCATACAGACCTCGAATTGACTCCATGTATTTTTTTCCTCTTATAGAGGAAACAAAAGCACAGATTTGAGCAGACAGATCTTGTTCCTCCTCATTAGACTAAATATTTCACCTTGGAAGAATACATTTAACAAAGAGAATGGTATCATAACACTGTTGTGGCTGTACTTTTGGCCATAAGAAAAAGAGATAATCTGATGTCAAACAATATATTATCTACAAATTTCCTCAAAATAATGAAATTGCTTATGTTTAAAAATTTTCTTCTAGCCTAGATATTTCTTCGTAAAATATCCACTACAAATAAAAGGCGGCACATAATGTCCAGCTATAATATTTTCATATATATAAAAGGAATAGAATATATAAAATTGTCAATAAAGGAAAAATTCAGAATTAGTATAATATAATCAGGCCTATATATCTATAGGTAATCCTATAAATAAAAGTTTAATAAAGTATTGATACACTTTGGTCAAGTCTGAAAAAAAAATGCCTATAGAAAAATATCCTTAAATGAGAAATTCAAAAAGTAAAAAAGATTACCAAACAGTATTTTGAAGCAAAATGCAGAAAACATTTCTTCACCCATTAACCAGAAATGTTTTTCATTATTGATATAGCTGGGAACAGGAGAAAGAATCCTTCACTGAGAGAGAAGTAGTTGTTTATCTTGGAAAACCATATACAGCCTGGACAGTTTTAACCAGTGTCTTATAAGACATATGACTTGAGATAAGATGCATAATGTACTGTAGTTGTAAAATAAGTGATTTGGCTACATAATTGCAAATGTTCTAATATCCATAGCATTCTGTGAAGTTTTCTTTTCTTTTTTTTTTTTTTTTGAGACAGACTCTCATTTTGTTGCCCAGGCTAGAGTGCCGTGGAGTCAGCCTAGCTCACAGCAATCTCAAACTCCTAGGCTCAAGCAATCCTCCTGCCTCAGCCTCCCGAGTAGCCGTGACTACAGGCATGTGCCACCATGCCCGGCTAATTTTTTCTATATATTTTTAGTTGGCCAATTAATTTCTTTATATTTTTAGTAAAGACGGGGTCTCGTTCTCGCTCAGGCTGGTCTCAAACTCCTGAGCTCAAGTGATCCTCCTGCCTCGGCTTCCCAGAGTGCTAGGATTACAGGCGTGAGCCACCATGCCCGGCCTTTTTTTTTTTTTTTTTTTTGAGGCAAGATCTTGTTCTCTTTCCCGGGCTAGAGTACAGTGGCATCATCCTAGCTCATTTCAACCTCAAACTCCTGAGCTCAAGCAATCTTGAGTAGCTGGGACTACAAGTGTGCCTGGCTGATTTTCCTATTTTTTGTAGACACAGGGTATCACTATGTTGCTCAAACTGGTTTTCAACTCCTGGCCTCAAGCAATCCTCTTGCCTCAACCTCCCAAAGTGCTAGGATTATAGGGGTGAGCCACTGTGGCTAGCCTATAATAGTGAATTTTAAAACACTCATCAAACAATCACAACAGTAACTTTAGAAAACTGCTGAAAAATTGTGACTAAAAAAGATGTCAAGGGAAAACCTCAAAAATAAAAGAAAATATATATATATATACATACTACTCAGAAAAGCAACAACAGTAATGAGGTCCTAACAGGTGTAATACATTAATATCACAAGACTTAGTATTAGAAATTTTCTCAAAATATTAAAACTAAAGGAATATTTTTCTTTCTCATATTTTAAGATTTGTTTAAAATAATGAAGCATTTTATTTATTTATTCATTCATTCATTTATGACAGACTCTTGCTCTGTCATCCAGGGTAGAGTGCAATGGTGTCATCATTGCTCATTCCAACCTCAAACTCCTGGGCTCAAGTGATCCTCCTGCCTCAGCCTCCTGAGTAGCTGGGACTATAGGTGTGAGCCACCACATCCAGTTGATTATTTCTATTTTTAGTAGAGAGAAGGTCTCACTGTTGTTCACGAACTCCTGAGCTCAAGCCATCCTCCCGTCTCAGCCTCCCAGAGTGCTAGGATTACAAGTGTGACCCACCAAGCCTGGCCCAACGAAATATTTTAATAGTTAAATATTCATTACCATTTATGGCTTATATACAGATGGGGTTATGTTCCTTTCCCTCAAAAAGTCTAATGGTTATGTAAGCAACACAAGCTGGCAACAATGAAGAATGGTAATTATAATAAATGCCAAATAATTTAAGAGAGAAATATGTTAAAGGCTAAAATAATCATTAGATAATTTATAGAAAAGATATGTAGGACTTGCACTGGGATTTGAAGAACAGTTAGAAATGGTAAGTATAAGAAAAAAATAAAATATAGGAAATGGAGATAAAAATGAGTAAAGGTAGAACTACAGAAAGATTCCAGAGTATTTGTAGAGAGTAGGAAGATTAGGCTAACAAGAATAAAAGATGAGTTTGATGGGCAGGGCATGGTGGCTCACACCTGTAATCTTAGCACTTTGGGAGGCTGAGTTGGGAGGATAGCTTGAGCTTAGGAGTTCAAGACCAGCCTGAGCAGGAGTGAGATTTTTCTACTAAAAATAGAAAAATTAGCCGGGTGTGATGGCATGTGCCTGTAGTTCCAGCTACTTGGGAGGCTAAGGCAGGAGGATCGCTTTAGCCCCGAAATTTGAGGTTGCTGTGAGCTAAGCTGACGCCATGGTACTCTAGCCTGGGCAACAGAGTGAGATTCTGTCTCAAACAAAAAAAAAGGATCAGTTTGAGAAAAGTAGGAAGTAAAACAAGAGAAGATAGGATGATATGAGATTACAGAAATCCTTGAAAGCTAGTTACAGTGGCTAAAAAACGTGGAAAAAATAACACAACTTTGTTGGGCAGTGAGAAAAGATAACACAAGCAATATTTAAACATAAGTAGTTTTAGAAAAATTCACATTAGGGACCTGAAATGGAAGAGTCAAAGAGATTAGGGGGAAAGTCTATTATTGTAACCAAGCACAAAAGGACAAAGGTCTATGGAAGAATGGGACAAAAAGAAAAAGATACTTTAAAAGAAAGATACTAAAAGAATCTGGTGACTATTTGAATGTGAGAAAGGAAAAAATTATTCTAAAGCTTTGTGACTGGGTGTCTAAAGAAACAGTATTTGTCATTTCATAGACATGGAATTTAGGAAGTGGAGCTAGTTGTGACATGGTAGACAATTTGAGTTTGGGATACGGCGAATCTGTGAAATCCAAATAAAGCTTCAAGTAGGTACCCAGAGATCTGGGACAAAAGGGAGGACAGAATTAAAGAACTGGTGATACAGACTTGGGAATTGTTTTTATAAATGTGAGAACTGAAAGTCAACAAAGTGGCTGGGCGTGGTGGTTCACACCTATAATCCTAGCACTCTGGGAGGCCAAGGTGGGAGGATCACTTAAGGTCAGGAGTTTGAGACCAGCCTGAGCAAGATTGAGACCCCATCTTTACTAAAAATAGAATTAGCCATCTCTACTAAAAATAGAAAAAATCAGCCAGACGTGGTGGTATGCACCTGTAGTCCCAGCTACTTGGGGAGCTGAGGCAGGAGGATTGCTTGAGTCCAGGATTTTGAGGTTGCTGTCAGCTAGGCTGACACCACGGCACTCTAGCTGGGGCCACAGAGTGAGACTCTTGACTGAAAAATAAAAAAAAATAAAAACAAAAAAATACATACATATATACAGTTAGCCAAGTAGATAATTGCTCCAAAAGAGAAAATGCAGAGAAAAAAGACAAGGTCAGAAAGTGAGCCTTGAAGAATTTCTGTTATAAATATGAACAGAAATAAGTATAAGCAAAAAAAAAGAAGAAATTATCAAAAATAAAAAGTAAAGAAACATGATAATGAAGTTTCATGAACAAGAAGAGAAGAGAGCTGCAAGAGAAGAAATCATAGTGAAATATGAAGAGATTTATAGGACCACTGCTTTAACAGAGCTAACAATCTCTAAAGAATAAAAGAATAGATGAGGTCAGGGTTAGCATAAACACAAACAAAATATTACAAATACAGCCTATATTAGTTGTACTCAAAAGTGGGCATTTGGAGATGAATTGTGGTTATAACCAGTTAAGTAATTCTAGGTAAATGATTATTTTCAACTCACCTCACAGCTCCTAAGACGACAGGCCCATACAGGTGTGTTAGAAGAAAGTGGCTGAAGAGGAGCCAGAAAAGGTTCTTCAAGCATTCTGGGATGGGGGAGGAATATATTTAAACATACAGTTCTATACACACACAAAAGGTATTCACCTGCTTTATCCTCTTAGTGTCAAAGATAATACATCAATAAGAAATTTTAACAATAACTGCATATTGATCTGATGGGTGTTTTAATTATCATTTTTAAAATTATTACTATTTTTTTTTTTTTTTGAGGCAGAGTCTTACTTTGTTGCCCGGGCTAGAGTGCTGTGGCGTCAGCTTAGCTCACAGCAACCTCAAACTCCTGGGCTCAAGCAATCTTACTGCCTCAGCCTCCTGAGTAGCTGGGACTGCAGGCACACGCCACCATGCTCAGCTAATTTTTTCTATGTGTTTTTAGTTGGCCAATTAATTTCTTTCTATTTTTTGGTAGAGACGGGGTCTCGCTCTTGCTGAGGCTGGTTTTGAACTCCTGACCTCGAGCGATCCGCCTGCCTTGGCCTCCTAGAGTGCTAGGATTACAGGCGTGAGCCACCACGCCCGGCCAATTATTACTATTTTATTAACTGTTAAATCAAAGACCTAAGTTTGTTCTTCCAGGTACCTGTAGTCCCAACAAATTCAAGTATTTTAGATCTCTCTCCCAAAGCTTATATTCTTCTCTCTACTTACTATATAATTATTTTCCATTTATCAAAGAATGAGCTAATAACAAAAAACAATGGTGATACAGAACCTCTTGTATTATCCTGGATAGAGCTGGAACCCATTCTACTAAGTGAAGTCTCCCAAGAATGGAAAAATAAGCACCACATGTTCTCACCATCAAATTGGTTTTAACTGATCAACACCTCAGTGCACATATAGGAATAATATTCATCGGGCGTCGGGCAGATGGGAGGGGGGAGGAGGGGATGGGTATATACATATATAATGAGTGCAATGCACACCATCTGGGGGATGGACATGCTTGAAGCTCTGACTGGGGGGGAAGGGCAATATTCATAACCTAAACATTTGTACCCCCATAATACGCTGAAATTTAAAAAAAAAAGAATGAATTAATAAAAGATGTTCAGGTGGCTACTTTTTCTTTTTTTTTTAGAGACACGGTCTCATTCTGTTGCCCAGGCTAGCTAGAATGCAGCGGCCTGATCATAGCTCCTGAAACCTTGAACTCCTGGGCTCAAAAGATCCTCTTGCCTTGGCCTCCAGAGTAGCTAGGACTATAGGTGCACACCACCAGGCTCAGATAATTAAAAAAAAAATTTGTAGAGACCAAGTCTCACTATGTTGCCCATGCTGGTCTCTAACTCCTAGCCTTAAGCAATCCTCCCTCTTCAGCCTCCCAAAGTGCTGAGACTGCAAGAGTGAGCTACCATTTCCTTGTCCAGGTGATTTGTTAAGAGTAACATATGTATCATTTCTAGACTTTTTGTCTAAGATTAAGTTAAGAGTAACATGTAAATTATAAGATTAAATGTCATAAATATTATCTTAATTCAAAAATGCTTTCATAGAACAATTAAAAGAATATAAATAATACATAAACCATGCACATATTTTCCCCAAATTATCATGAACAGTGTTATTTTAAGGCAAAAATTAAAACTGAAATGGAAGTTAGTAAAAACCATTTTATACACTTTACCACAGAGGAATTATATGCATAAAAATGTGATAAAACCATTCAAAAATTTTAGGAACCAGAATGAATATTTCTTTATTCTAAAAACTCTTTCAGTGTCAGATGTTTTCATGTCGCTTCAAAAGATGACAAGTAACCGTCACTGAGGAAAAGTAGCACTTTTGACATGTACAGCTTTCAGAGTAGCCTCCTTATTGTCAAGATGCCATTAAAATAATTAAAGATATATTTGATGATTGTTTCTTCTATTTTCTGAACTTCTGATCTTCTCTATAGTCATCCAGCTTTAAATATGACAATTTACAAAAACATTTCCATGGTGACATCAAAAGATGAGCTCCTCCTTCCCACAGACTCACCTGGCCACTGACTTTTTGGGCAATGTGAGGGATGTTTGTGGATGAAGAATATAACTACTGGTATTGTCTGCTAAAGCATTTATTCTTACAGTTGGTAAGTTTCTGTCATTGGGTTTCTCTTCACAGACATCTTAACAACAAAAACAAGAACAAAGCAACATCAGTATCTTCAGTAACATCATGAGAATGTACCTAACTAAAACATATATTTGTAACAGGTAAAGGAAGAATTGCTCTGAAGCTAAAGATAACTAACCTTCTAATGATTTATTGAGAATTTCTCTGATAAACTTGTTTACTTTTAAATTATAATATTGACTATTTCTATAATTAAGTTTTTATAATGTATATTGAACACCTAGGATATAAAAGTGGTAGAAATAATTGTTATATTAGGAGTTTCACAATACAATAGGAAAATATAAAACTAACTTTTTTTAATATACTGTTTATAATGTTTTCTGCAAGCTATTTTTTATTAAGTTTTAATAATTGTTAACAAAGAATCATATCACTAAGGTAAAAATATCTACCCTAAACCATTAGCTATGAAGAAGTAACAAAATAATGTAGCTATAATGTTAGAAAAGAGATTCAAATAGATGGAAACGGAAGGAGGCAAGAGGAAGAGAACTAATATGGATATTATCAAAAAGGTAAACAAAGAATATATAAAAAGAAATGAGGGGCATGATTCTCCCTTCTGAATCTGAAGGGACAAAGGAAAGAGGAAAAGAGCAAGAGGATAAAAAGGATAGTTAAAAAAATGAGTCACATATCTAACAAAAATATTGATAAAAATACAAATATAAAAACTTTTCTGGCAGCTATTAGCACAATATTCTTGTTATTGTTGCTGTTATTCTTACTGTTATTATAATTAAGAAGAATTTATTTTATGCTCCATGGTCATTTGGGAGGAAGCAGGAGTCAACCAGCTTTCATAGAATTCCAAAATGAAATACACAGCTAACCTAGAATGGAGTTGAAAAATGAACTTGAAATTTATTTGGGCCAAGAAACGTTTTCTAATTATTCAGTTCACAATCTTACCTAAAGAGATCAATTTCAGCACTGACTTTCATGAGGTGATTTTCTAAAATATATATTTGTTCTTTAAAACATTCTCAAAACTCCTATGTCTCGTTATTACTCACCCCGAGGACTATTCACATCCACAAGCTGCCCCTGAGGTAAAATCACTTGTGCCATTCCTGTCTGGGTAGATGGAATTACACGAAGTACCTGTCCATTTTCTGATGGGCTGGCAACAATCATCTTGAAAGTATTAAAAAAAAAAAAAATCAAATGCATATGCCTATACTGATTTAACAAAATCAGTAGTTAAATAAATTATTAAACGCCTACTTACCCATATGATGGAGTCTATTATTTCCCCCATGTTATAGATGAAAACATTGTGGCATATAAAAATTTTTTCCGAGGTCTCGTAACTGATAAGTGATGAAGCCAGGATTCAAAACAGGCAGTTGGACTCTACATCCTATGGTCTTAACCACCTATGATCTTAACTATTACATATGCATGAGGTCTAATTATTTACTAATCTAAACATTTACTAATCTAAACAAGGCTGTCTGGACTTCATACATTACTTTTTGCTACTTCCTGTATTATTCATACACGTTTGGCCTATGTTTGTGGTAATCATTTGTCCTATATTTTAAGTCATTTTCATTAGCTTAAAAACAGTAACTTGTTAGATGTCTAATTAAACAAGATTTATGTTTATATCTCTGCATTTACATATCCTGTGTTGGTCCATTAAGAACACTACTGAGTGCCCAAAAAGTCTGAAAACACAAGGACAATATTTATGTATTTTTTCAGTTTAACAACTGAACCACACTCTCTGAAATTTAGAGGAATATCAACTAAAAAGGCATATGAAATTGAAAAAAAACATTTTGAACCTATTGTTTGAAAATATAATAACATAAGTTTATCTGATGTTTTCAGATTTTTGGACACCATATAAATTTTATTACCTAACATACTACTCTCCTATTGACACAGGTTTATTGTTTTACCCAAAGTCTACATCCTCTCTGGTGTAAGTAATTCTCCTTAATCATTCCAACCCACTATCCCAGACTTCCCTCTTGTTATTTAAAACATGAAAACATTGCTGATGTTTGATAGAGACTGCATTCCAACTTTTAAGAGGGTCATTTGAAAAAAATGTAAATTTAAATCTGAAAAAACAATTAAACGTGAGGGGAAAAAACTTCAACAGAGTAGAATGCTTTAAACATAATCATAAACATTTCCCAGAAATTAAGGATGGAAATTGTTTCCTTCCTCCAATGTTTATCAAGTTTCTTGAGATAAAAATATCTTACCATTCATGCTCTTATCACTTTAGCATGAAAAAGCAACTACAAACTCTGATAATAACTGCTTGCATTTGTTGAGTGCATACTAAGTGGCAGGACTTCAGCTATATTACCTCATTTAATCTTCATCACAGGTATATAAAGTATATACATTTATAAATGAGGAAACTGTCATACACAGGTTACAAGATTACACAGAGCTATTTTGTGGTGAGCTGTAATTCAAACTCAAGCAATCTGACTACTTTTAACTACAACTCTGTAATGTCTCCCAATATTTGATGATGCTTATTAACCCAAAAAAGGTCAAAAACAAAGGAATACAAAAAAACCCTCCTGGACTTTAAAAGGCAACAGTAATAGTATTGTTTTAAATTCCGTATCCCTTACAATGAAATTAAATACCTGTGAAAAATATGATTTTATTCATTCTTAGAAAATATGAGTGCTGTGGTTATTTTAAAATACAAATTAAACACAAGTAATATTTTATAATTTACTGTATCGTAGGAAAATTTCATAATTAAGACTGATCTGTGGGGCCAGGTGTGGTGGCTCATGCCTGTAATCCTAGCACTCTGGGAGGCCAAGGCAGGAGGATCGCTCAAGGTCAGGAGTTCAAGACCAGCCTGAGCAAGAGCAAGACCCCTTCTCCACTAAAAATAGAAATTATCCGGACAAGTAAAAATATATAGAAAAAATTAGCTGGGCATGGTGGCGCATGCCTGCAGTCCCAGCTACTTGGGAGGCTGAGGCAAAAGGATTGCTTGAGCCCAGGAGTTGGAGGTTGCCGTGAGCTATGCTGACGCCACGGCACTCTAGCCCAGGCAACGATGCGAGACTCTGTCTCAAAAAAAAAAAAAAGACTGATCTGTAGACTATCTCCTTAATTTTAAAACTATGTTTCACAAGCACAGTGAAAAGGAGTCTCCTCTATTTTATCAGCTTATTTCACCTAGTACCCAAAGTACCCAAAAAACTATTCGATTCATATAATTTGACAATGGTGATAATATTACTTTTCCTCCTTAAAAACACCCCAGCTAATTACTTTTAATCTTTGCTATGATAGCTAACATATTATAGTTTTAAAGAGTCACCTGTTATGATACATTCTATTCAAGGTGGACCATGAAGCTTATCAGAAAACCTCAGCTAAGTAGTTCTTACTTACTGGGCTCTTTGTGTACAACATGTCTAATAAACTCAAAATACTAACTTTGCTTTCCCCCAAAATCTCTTCATCCATTGCAGATTTACCCAATATAGAATCTTTACTAACTCCTTGATAGCTTCTATGTAAAAAGTCACATTGCAAAAAAAATTATATTTCTTTCAAAAAGCTCCATATGGTTGCAGATGATGTTAATAGGGGAGACTATGCACATGCACAGGGAGCACATATATGGAAATCTCTATCTCCTAGTCAATTTGGCCATGAACCTAAAACTGCTCTAAAAATTAAAGTCTATTAAAACAAACAAACAAAACCAAAATGCTCCACTAAGTTTTCCAGAATATTATCACTTTCTGATCTTCAGTTCTTTGAAAAAAAAAATTGTCTTACACTCTCTGTTCTTATATTTACTCCCATCCTTCATACCAATTATTTCCTATTTCACAGTTTCAAATAACACTTTGTCTCATCTCTTACCTAAACAATATACGGTAAAATCACCTTTATAATCACTTTGTACAGAGAGTGTAATCCAATCACAAAGAAAATGGTAACTAACTTTTTTTAGACTCAAATGAACAACCTTGCTTTTTAGGAAAGTTCTATGTGTAAAATGATCACCTTTATACATTTAGACTCCCTTATCCTTCTGTTGTAACATAATACTTTCTAAATATTCTCATAGAAACTAGAATAAATGTCAAATAATAGAAGAATCTATAGAAGGATTTCATTCTGGAAATGCAAAATCAAAATGTAGTTGGTTCGCATCTAGATTATTTGTTGCATTTAACCTCTGCTGGTAATGCAGTATGGTTACAGAAGCTTACCATTTCTTTACTTTTCAGCTGTGGCGTAGGCCCAGAAATATGTTAAGCCTGAATATACACAAAAAGGACTCCAGCACACTTAGTCACCTCTCAACCAATTACTCTCAACCCGAGAATTGAGATAACTCAATTTAGCTGAATCATACAGGAGCAAAATGGCACAGATTAACTCTAGAATGCTCTAGACTAAAAATAGACATAAAGACTAATTCTAGGTAAAATGATTGTTCCATGTGATATAATTTATCACTGAAGTTATTATGCTTTTAAAAATAATTTTTATTGTGAAAGTAATAAATATTCATTGTAGGAAACCTGGAAAATTCGGGTAAACAAGACATATTATTCTTCACGCTCTTAATTACCTAAGTATAATATATTCTTATTAACAAAAGAAGAGCTTAGAAGTTTTGTCAGCAATTTTCTGTATTTCAATCAAAACTATCTTTCATCCTTTCTACTCAAATTATGAACTTGGTCAAAAATACTTTTAGCTAACAGTTTAAAAAGTATTTAAGCATTTTTATCTTTATGCATTGTTTTTCACATGACACATACTTACCTACAAAAATCAGAAAATGT
The DNA here is from genome assembly GCA_963574435.1 of Cheirogaleus major. Taxonomy (NCBI): domain Eukaryota; kingdom Metazoa; phylum Chordata; class Mammalia; order Primates; family Cheirogaleidae; genus Cheirogaleus; species Cheirogaleus major. The sequence continues at coordinate 18,050 of CAUYPO010111555.1, forward strand.
ATGTCTAAATTCCCAGTATACAGTGGTATCTCCACTGCTTTCTTTTTCTTCAAGAAACCATACCAGCATGTGGCATGCAAGTTAGTGAATGAGATGTTGATAAATTAAAAACCTTGAGTTTAGTCTAATGTGTGTATTTATTCAAAGTGTAAGTTACATGTTTAACTCCAGCACTTTAGCACAAGTTACAGATGATGTTAAATTTCCCACTGATTTCAAAGCACCAGCGTGCCTAAATATAGTGATTGAGAAGTATTGGTTTAAAATACTATTTGTAGTATTAAATGGAAATCTTGTAAAATCCTTACACAAAAAGGAAAGTCATGGAAGCAGTATTTTCAACACAATGTAAGTCAAAAGTGTCATGAAATTAAGCTCATATAGTAAGACTAAAACATTTTGCTAAATAGCATAAAACTGGTTACTTATAAAATATACTCACCATTTGTGCATTAGAATCCCCCAATGACTGAAGTTCATATGGAACAGGTTGCCCATTTTGGTCTACTAGATGGAATTGCTCTGCAGAAACAGTCTGGGTCTGAGTCAGGGGCCCTGGTATATTCTGTGATGTGAGTGAATTATTTGCTTCAGGAGTAGTGATGGGCAAAACTGTAGGAGTATCATTTTGTCCAAAGGAAGAATCCCTGGAGTCCATACAGGTTAGATGCTTTTGCAAAGAAAAAAAATCACTTTGGTTTTTATAAGATATATTGTCAATATTAAAAAAAAATAGATTATGTATAATAAAAATGCAAAAATATTCATTTTTCATTTAATTTTTCACTTTTTTTGCAAGAGTTGTCAATTCGCACAGAATGATATAGACAGAAAGTATTTCTTAAGTGAAACTGTTGATTTTTTTTTTTTTTTTTTTTGAGACAAGAGTCTCACTCTGTTGCCCCGGCTAGAGTGCCGTGGCATCAGCCTAGCTCACAGCAACCTCAAACTCCTGGGCTCAAGCGATCCTTCTGCCTCAGCCTCCCGAGTAGCTGGGACTACAGGCATGTGCCACTATGCCCGGCTAATTTTTTCTATTTTTGGTAGAGATGGGGTCTGGCTCTTGCTCAGGCTGGTCTTGAACTCCTGAGCTCAAACGATCCGCCTGCCTTGGCCTCCCAGAGTGCTAGGATTACAGGCGTGAGCCACCGCGCCAGGCCTGTTGACTTTTATTATATTTCATTATCTCAATTTTATTAAAATAAAGTTGTGAATGGGAATATAACCTGAAATGATGAAATATATTTCAACCTACAGATTTTCTTTGTACATAAATTTTTATGAATACTTAGCATTGCTTTAAGTAGTAAACCTCTATATTATAAAACTAAATATATGATAAAATATGTAGATAATTAAATGTTAAAATTCTTAACACATTAAATATAACAGCTATCCCTTAAGCATAAAAAGTTGTTAAATGCCATGCTGTTATTCCCTAAAATGGAAAAAAGTTCCCAACTGAATCCCTACCTCAAATACCTGAGCATCTGTTTTTGACTCTTCACCATCATTATGGTTGACTCTTAGTGAATCATTAGACTGTTCCATGCCGATATATTCAATTCCATTTTCTTCTATTATTTAATTGCTGAAAGAGTTTAAATATCTGATCAACTAATGCACTTAATACTTTTGCACAATGTTTTATTTTAAACAAATCTCTCATCTTCCCCACTGGGCTACTCTACATAATTTAGGTAAAATCATTTCTATTCTATAGATAAAACAATTAACATTTTTGATAAATGACTTGCGAAGGCACAAGAATATATTCAAGGTTGAGCAAAGATTAGTATTATGTACTTCTCTCATCCTATCCTTAATTATACTCCTACACTAGCTTATTAAGATTGCTTTTATGTCTCAAGGCACTATTAGATCCTTTTAAACATTTCTAAAATTTTCATTTTTCTTTTCTTTTTTTCTTTTTTTTTATTTTTGAGACAGAGTCTCACTCTGTTGCCCAGGCAAGTACTGTGGCATCAACCTAGCTCACAACAACCTCAAACTCCTGGGCTCAAGTGATCCTCCTGCCTTAGCCTCCCCAGTAGCTGGGATTACAGGCGTGCACCACCATGCCCAGCTATTTTTTCTATTTTTAGTAGAGATGAGGTCTTGCTCTTGCTCAAGCTAGTCTCGAACTCCTGACCTCAAGTGATCTTCCTGCCTTCGCCTCCCAGAATGCTAGGATTACAGGCATGAGCCGCCATGCCCAGCCCTCATTTTTGAAAGATTTAATGCAAATAAAGTTTTTAACTTTATGACTTGAGTATACCCTGTAATAAAATCATATAATTTTGAAAAAAGATGTCTTAGTGTAGATGGGGATTATGTACCCACAATTCTTACTATTAATATACAATCATACCACTTAATATTAGCTTCACAAGCTTTAAAAATGAAGAAATATGGATTCCAAAAACTTTGACACTTAGGTCTAGTACTAGTTCTCAATTGGGGCCATTTCGTAAGGAACAAAATCAGTCCTATTTTATTATATGGCTATAAAATATCTTTAAATTGCATCTCATTTAAGATTTTACATTATCACCTGTATTCTACTCTAATTTATTACAAAAGTTCCAAAAAACCTGTAGTTATCTCTTGGGTTACAAAAGTAAGAGCAACTTTATTTTATAATGTTCTGTTCTTTTTTGAATTCTGTATACTATACCTGTATTGCTTCAGAATAAAGTTCTTAGGAAGGGGTTTGAAAAGTACAAGAGCTTTCTACTAATGGCAATATGGCAAATTAGATATTGTAGAAGATTCTCTGGCTATCAAACAAAAAATAGAAAGTTGGCCTAAAACAAAATCTATATTTTGGAACCAGCCTCTGCTATAGGAATTAATAAGAATCAAAGGCCACTCCCCACCCCCTTTGGCCCCCAAAAAAGAAAAGCAAAAGCCATAAGCTAAAACCTAAAAGATGAGCATAAGCAAAGAGGAAACTTTTTCCAAGGGCAGTCCTAATACACAGGGTTTCTGGCTAAGAAACTGAGACCTGAACAAGCAACTAGTAGGAGAGGAGAACTCAAAACTCCCAAGATAAGACTAAGAACCTGCAGAGGTCCTGAGTGAAGAGTATAATCTGGATTCTAACAAGAAAAAATACTGCTACCGTGTTTCCTTGAAAATAAGACAGGGTCTTATTTATTTTTCCTCAAGAAGACACCCTAGGGCTTATTTTCAGGGGATGTTATTTTCCCCTCAAAGCCTAAGCTTCCAGCACACACAAGATGGCTGGAACCTGACAGGAGGAGTCAACCTTGTTGGTGGGGCTGCCCGCACCTTTCCGATAACCTCTGGGATAGTAGCTGTCAAGATAATGAGAGGGGCTGCTCGTCTTTACTGCTCCGTGACGAAATGCATGGGTTGTGCAGAAACGCTGCATAGCCACACCCATCACTAGGTCTTATTTTCAGGGTAGGGCTTATATTGCGCAAATGCTTAGAAATCCTGCTAGGGCTTATTTTATGGGTAGGTCTTAT